>PVKE010005302.1:6129-59769 GCA_004027555.1 Craseonycteris thonglongyai
AGTCAGTCTTTAACTGAGTTTGCAAGTCTTTTGAAATTGCGTGTATTCTTCTTGTGACTGTGTTATTTGACAACTGTAGGTCTTGTATCGCCGACATAATCTCACGCTTGTTAGAATATTCCTCAAACAAACAATCAGCAGCAGTCAGAAATGCTTCTTTGAACAATTCACCATCCTGGAAAGGTTTTTTCTTCTTTGCAAGCAATTTCTTTAAGTGAGAAATTTTGAAAGAAGCAATGGTTGCCTTTTTAGATTTTTCCACATGTCTAGTGAAAACAGTCTGTTGAGTAGTTATACTTGATTTTAGTTGATTTATTTGTTTCTTTCTTACTTCAGATTTAAGTGGATAATTTGTATCAAAAGTGGTATGACTTGTCTGAAAGTGATGTTCAACATTATGTTTTTTCGGCACTGCAATACTACTGCCACACAACAGGCAAATGCATTTACCTTTTAAATTAATGAAACAATATGATTCCTCCCAGTCTGTGTTAAAATTATAGGTTCGTTTTCTCTTATTTGGTCCACTCATTTTAGGACTCAAAAAATAAAAATAAAAATAGTTATAGAACGACAATATCATATCAAATTGCCACCATAATAATAGATTACCTACCTTACTTTTAGTTCATTTAAAATCGAATATATCAAAACACTGTGATCCTAGCTAACCGTCACGACCCGATCAGTCCAGCAACCGCAATCACAATGGCAACTTGGCGTCTCCCGGTTGGGTGGAGGAGAGTTTAAAGAGCGCAGCGGCTAAACAAGACGCCACATGTACAAAGGCGACAGCTAGGGAAGAACTTATACATACGATATCGCAAACATACCAACGAATGTAATAAACCTGTGTAGATACTCAAACAATATTTTAAAATTCTAACAAATGTATAAAAATAAATGATAGTTTTACTTAATGTTTATGAAAAACTTCTGATGCAGTCAAATAATGGCGGGTGCACACAAATCGGGCCACGGGCGCCATGGCACCCACGGGCACAGGGTTGGGAATCCCTGCACTACTATTTTACACCTGGTCCTAGGTTATAGCCACGCTTGCATTTTTAGCAGAAGTGCCTCAGAGAATGAGGCTGCAAGCAGCAGGGGCCTTGGTGTCAGCTTTTCACTCTGTGCTCTTCAGCAAGTCACTTACTTGTGTGAGCAACTCTTCCTTCATTTGTAAAGTGAGTGTTTCTCATTGGTTCTAATTTGCCATTAGCACACTAGGTGAATGGAGTGAAGTTTACATTTTATTCCTGCTTATTTTTCCTGTGTTGAAATGTGGGTATTGGACTTTGGAGGAAGATGAAGAGTTTGTGCTTACACACATTCTACTTGAGGTGGTAGAGAGACCTCCACTGGCAACGTTCAGTATATGGCTGTAGATATGGGGCTGGGTCTCACAGGGTCAGGACTGGACATGGAGCTGGAGTTTGTATCCAAGAAAGAGGATGTTCAGAGAACTTCTGAGGACAAGGAATAGGGCGTTGATAAATACCAACTCCTGGGCTAGGTCAAGGAAGAAGGACTGGAGAAGAGATGGGAAAAGACACCATTAGAGGAGTACTAGGGACGTTGTAGTAAAGGGGGTATCATGATAGTTCAATTCCTGGCCCCGTGGTGTGCAAATCCATATGTTGAACTGCATCGCAACTGGTAACCACCAGCATGATGGTGAAAGTTCCACCTTCCCATGCAGGAGGCCCCCAGTTTGGTTCCCTTCCTGCATGGCCCCTCATTTACCTGTGGATAATGAAACTATGTCACAACTAATGACATAATAACAACTATGGAGACTACTCTGGGCCCTCCCCCCTTCTCTCTCTCTTTCTCTGTCACCCTCACCCTCACCTTCTTTCAAACAATAAAATAAAATATTAAAAACAAAAACAAACAGACCTGCGGTAAAACAGGGTCTCATGAAATGTAGAGAGGCTTAAAGTAGGGATGGTTTTAAATTGTTAAGTACCACACAGTAGTCATGGAGGATGGGAACAATAATAAAGGTGGTCAATAATGTAGAAAGTTCGAGGAGAATGAAGAGATAATATGATAGTGTTCTCAACAAAAGAGAAAAACAAGTTTATTTGACCCCCCTAAAGCAAGGGTGTCTAATCCATGGTCCACGACAGCTTTGAATGTGGTCCAACCCAAATACATTGACTTTCTTAAAACATGATGAGATCTGTTTGGGACTTTTTTTTTTTTTAAAGCTCATCAGCTATCATTAGTGTTAGTGTATTTTATGTGTGGCCTTAGACAATTCTTCCACTGTGGCCCAGGAAAGCCATGAGGTTGGACACCCCTGCTCTAAAGACTTGCTCCGCATACATGTTGTTTGTACTCTTGCTTTCTAATGAATCCACATACAGCTAAGGGTGAGGACCTTTGTCCTGGTTGCTTTGATTAGCTGTAAACCAGTATCCTTGTCAGAGCTTGAGTTTATGCTCAGGATGTGTCACACAGCCACAAAGCAACACACACTGAGACGATGGAATTAGGGGAACGGAAGCTAGCTTCTGCTGGATGGCAGCAGCCCAGAAGGACGTCCCAGAGCTGGCCTCTGTCCCCTAGGTATTCTGTCCATGACCTTTGGTAAATAGCTTTCTTAATTAGCAGATTCACTTCTGAAATGAAATTAATGTGGACTTAGATAGATTTCTTTTTAAAAATAATCTTAGAATAAAAAATGCTATATAATTATCATCATCTGTATCATTTATTTCTGATTAAATTGAACCGTTTGATTACAAATAATATCTTACGTTGATACATGACAAAATTAGTTTTGTTTTTGTTTTTTAGCATATGCCTGAGAAGCAAGAAATCAATAAGATACTATGCAGTTTTAAAATTAAGGCAACTCAAATGGAGGTTAGGATTTTTCTGTAGCTTAATGAAAAATGGATGAGTAAAACTCAATATTCTTAGTATTTTCCCTTTCAAATGTTATCCCAATTAGGCCAAGAGAAACTTTTCATGTAAAGATAGAAAGATTTCTCGTTGGGAGAGGTTGGCACAGAATGAGAGAGATGAAAATGTATCTGTGTTAATTATTGATAGACTACAGGGAGAATGAGTGTTTAAAACCACACAAATAGCATGCTTTTGATTTGGGTAGTGCAGCTAGTTTTTAATGGTCGTGATTTATGCTTTTATCTCAGACTTCCATCTTTAAGTATTGAAAGCATTCAGAGCCAGAATTATGATCATGCCTTATTGTTAGTAGATGTCTTTTATTCTCAATTTTCTGTGCTGTAAAATTTCTTGTTTTTCTCTGTCTATAGACATTTTAGTGGGAGGCTGGGAGAAATTTCCTTAGGTCACTAGTCAGGTATTTTTAACTAGATAACATACTTTTTAAAAAGACACTGTAGTGAATATATCAATAGATATTGCTTGGACTTAATTTTGTTTGTTTTGCATTGTATCAGTGAAGCAAAATAGTAGAGTAAATGATATTTTACACTTTAACAAACATTGATCCACTGGAACTCTTGTGAAGTAGGCTGTTTCTAAAAGGCCATGGTACCGTACCATGAAGCTCTATGCTGAAGCATAGGTTTTTTTTTAAGATTTATTTTATTATTTGAGAGAAGGTGAGAGAGAGAAAGAAAGAGATAAGGGGGGAGGGCCCACAGCAGTCTTCATAGTTGTATGTCGTCAGTTGTGCCATTGTTTCATTCCACACAGGTGAATGTGGGTCCACACGGGGCAGGAACTAAACCAGAGGCCTCCTGCATGGGAGGCAAGAACATTAACTGCTATGCCGCCCTGGTGGTTACCAGTTGTGACTCAGTTCAGCATAGGGGGTTTGCAGAGGCCAGGCCAGGAATCGAACCCCAGACCTCGTGACTGCGCAGTGAGCTTAACTGCTGAGCTATCCCGGCATCCCATAGTTGGGTTCCTTGAGGCACGCTCAGTCACCTTTAGATTTTCCCCTAGGGCCTAGGCTAAAGCAGTCTGAGCTCCAGACCACACACCTTTGTCCTTCATGTTGCAGGACACAGAAGAGCTCTTGAATGTTATACTTGGGAGAAAGAAAGCTGTTGTATAGTGAAACAAAACTTACCCAATTATACTTTAAGATGGGACAAGCTACACAATTTAAATCTGCAGAGGTAAATAGGAGGATGGGGTGATGATAAAGGTGCAAAAGAAAGGAAATGAAGACATGTGACCATTGTTGTCTGTTCCTGGGTAAAGTTCAGAATAATTGAAGGAGAACAATTCTCTCACTGAAAAGTGCATTGTCATTGAGGTTGTTGTTTTGTTTGTTTGTTTTTCATTGCTTTAATTACTTCCTGTCAAAATGACATTCCTTTGGAAGAATGAGTTTGCCTAATGTTACCTTCCTCTTTGGGAATTTTTTGTTGTTGTTGAGATCTTTAAAACAATGAAAGTGAATGACTGGATAAGGGCATGTTGACATTTAGTCTTTCTTCTGCTGGTTTGATTTGAAATAGTTACGTTGGGCAGCAGGTGGTGAGGAGCTGGTGTTTAAGATGAGAGAGCACAATTGATTATTTTCTTTAGTTGCTACCTTGAACTATGAAGGTAGTAAAAATCTAGGAAACATTTATCTTGCAGGGTAGTCACAAACAACAAAGAAAACCACAGGACTTTCTCCTACCACTAACATTTGCTTTTTCCCTGTTTGCAAGATTAGATTTGGAAAAGCAAATGATTAAATCAGTCCACACTTTATATTATCTTTTTTTTTTCTTTTGTTATTGTTGTCTTTTTTGACATTTTGAAAATTCCGTATTCATTTGAGATGACTAAGTAGTTCTCTAACAGGGGTAATTAAAAATGAAAGCCATAAATTCTAAAGATAATGAATAAGATTTTCTCCCAGTCTTGAACAAGCAGTTTCTTGACTACTCAAGAAAAGAGAAAACTTTACTTTTATCAGCTGTGTGTTAAGAATGTTGGGAATTTAATCTGAGTATACAATACTCCAATAGTATCATGAATGCTTCCACTCACTTAACTGTAATTAAACATATTAGTTATGCTCCAGACCTTATCAAGTACACCAGGCTTGCTCATTTGCTGCTTGAGTACGATTAGATACAAAATCAGCTTTAAGATGCTTAATTTCAAGCCAAAGAAAAACTGAGATATATTTGTTTCTCTTCTTGGTATATAAAGTATGTTATAATTCCTGCTGACCAGTTCAAAACAGGTGAGAAATTAAAAAATGGGATAAAAGTGGCATTTTAGAACTTATTTTCCTGGTCATCATTCACTGTTTTACATACCTTCCAAAAGTGTGAACGGTGTACTGCTGCTGCTTCTTTATTGTTTGAAATGGAAAAACTGGCTGTTTCATTAAGTTCCTCATGGTGACTAGCATTGTGCATGCAGGAAGATGGCTGAGGAAGACAATGTAGAATTGTACCTGGATCTGGAGCTACAGGGCATGCATCCTGATTCCAGCTCTGCCCTTTGCTATGAGTGTGTACCTAGACAGTTGTTCACCTCTCTGAGCACTTTTCTTGCTATATATCTCATTGACATCTAGGTATGTTTCATTGTGTGTTTCACTCTGTTTTGCAATTCCTGTTATGGTAAATTTGGTCTTTCAATTTGATAATTTCTCATGTATCTGAAGGCAATTAATTTTACATCTGAATACAAGTGCCTTCATGAAAAAAAAAACCAAAAAACAAACCTTTTAATTTAAAGGAGTTTTTTTAGTTGCTTCTCATGTTTTCCCAAGTACACAGTTGTAACAGCTGCAATCCAAAATACAGTCCACCCTCATTATCTGCTGGGCACTGGGTTCCAGGACCCTACCCTAACGGGTATGAAAATTCACAGATGCTCAAATTCTTTATAGAAAATGACATAGAATAGTATATAAAATTGGTCCTCTGCATCTGTGGAATCACATCTGTTGATCAGAAATGCTTTTTTTGAATCTGGGTTGATTGAATCTGCGGGTGCAAAACCCATGGATACAGAGGGCTGATTCTATATTTTTTTCTAAAAATCCACATACAAGTAGACTGGTGCAGTTCAAACCCATATTGTTCAAGGCTCAACTCTAATTTTATCTTCTTTCTAATTTTAGTACCATTTAGTTCTTTCCTTTTTCTAGTTGTGCTTTCTGGAATCTTTAGGAAAAAATATTAAATATTTTTTTATGCATTTGAAACTATTTTTGTTTTATCTCAACAGGAGAGTGCTTTTATTATTCACCATCAAGCTTGATGTAGCTTTTGGAATAAGATACTTATAAATAAATAAGTTTAGTATACCTACATACATACCCACACATAAGCACACAATTAATTGCCAGTAACTTCCTAGTGTCCATATTCAGTGGACATTTTTAGTTTTGATCTTATTTGGTCACTTTGTAGAATTATTTACTATTCTTCGTGGTCAGTTAATGACTATACAATCTCCCAGGTCTGGTCGTATCTCTGACCATTCTTTACTATGTCATTGGTGGTGGGCTCTTTCTCTGTTGTACATTGAAGGTTTCTCACTTTTGTGTCTCAAGCTCACTATTCTCATTCTGTTATTTCTCCTTGGGAATTGCATCCATTCTCATGGCTTCCACTTTGGCATTTATTCTGATCCTTCTAAATCTTTATACCTGGCCTATTTTTATGCACGTATAATTCACTTTCCACCGGCCTTTTCTACTTACACGAATCACGGGCACTTTAAACCTCCTCCTCTTCATCTGTCACAGGTGTTCAAGGTCAGGAAATTTTTTTGGAAGGGCCACTAGTAAATATTCCAAACTTTGTGGGCCATACCATCTCTGTCATAACTTTTCAGCTCTGCCATTGGGTGAGAAAAGAACCATAGTCAGTATGTAAATGAATGGGTCTGTGTTCTAATAAAAATTTATTTATAAAATGCAAGTGGGAGGCTGACATCTATGATATAGCTTGCTGACGCCTGCATTGTGGATGCTGCTCATGCTTGAAATTTAAGTTTTATCTTTCATTCCTTCTTCATTCTCATAGACTATATATCTCTAAAGTTTGCAGATTGGCATTCTAAATGTGTCTCAATATGCACCCTTCTCTTTGCCTATACAAACACAATCTTGTATTCTCCTCATTATTCTTCTGGGCTCTGAAGGCTTGGTAATTGCTCCCCTGCCTTCTGCTTCTAGTCCTGCCGAAGCTAACTTCCTTAACTGCCAGAGAAACCTATCTAAACCCAAGCAGGATTGTGCCACTTCTATTTTTTTAACTCTGATGACTATTTATTGTCTAACGGGTGTTCAAAGAGTGAAAGCTTCTTAACAAGGGATAAAAATGTCTTTCGGACATGGCTCTTCCTTTCCTTACCAACTTGCTCTCATCCCTTTTTTTTTTTCTTTGTCTTTTCAGGTTCTTGGAGAAGCAAATGCCAAGATAGATGGGTTAGACATGTGAGGAGTAATTGCCTGTGAAGGCTAAAGTGAGAGAGAGCCAGCAGAACTGGGCTGAGAGAGCATTTTGAGTGCTATGCAGGTCAAACCCTTGTGAAAGGAGAGAAAGGAAGACAGAGGATTGGGTGGGAAGAGCCTCAGTTCTGAGGAAGTCTCAGGCCAGTGGGAAGTCCAAAGCAGGAGCATGGTTTGCCCATTGGAAAGTCCCCATTGGGTAGGTGTGGCCTGCTGGTGCTCTGTGGTTGACAGGTGTTGCAGGGGGTGAGATGTAGCTCTGGTGAAACTTGTCGGTAAACAGGTGCAGCAGATGGAGAAGGTTGGTTAAGTATGCTTCATGTGGAAGCCTATCTCAAAGGAGAGTTGCTTGGGGCACCCCATGGCTCTGTACTTCTGATTTCACACTTTATATTTTAGCTTCAGTGATCTTCTTATACCGTGTTGTCACTCACCTCCACGAATTTGTTCTCACTTCCTGTTCTTTGTGTATTGCCTCTTTCTGCCCCTGACTATGCTTGGCCTATTATTTTTCACTCTTGAAATCATAGCTCAGGAGTAATGCTCTACAGAAAAGATTTCTTTACCTCCTACCTTCTAACTGTGCAAATTGCCATCACTTAACCTTTATTTTTCTTGTTTTGAGGAAGAATTAAAGTAGATTTTATTTATTTTTTTTCCCACCAGTCATTTTTTAATATCATGGGTATATTTTCCAAATTATAATTGGTTGCACTTGATTTTGTTTTTATTTTTAACTGGACAGTGAACCTCTTGAAATAAAGTTGGTGCCCTCTGACACCCACTTAACTGGCATCCATTGGTTCATGAGTGGCTACAGTCTGCATTACCCATTTGAAGGGCAGACTGATCCAAGATGACAAACAGGAACACAGTAGCATAGTTGATATTTATGTAATTATATTTGATTTAGGAAAGTTCCAGATTTTTTAAAGTAAGAAATATGTATTTATAATTATGATATGTTAGGCTTATTGCATGGAATATGTGCAGCCTGATACCATGGAAGGAGCCTTGGGCTGAAAGTCAAAAAACCTGTGTTCAAATCCTGGTGTCCTCCTTTCTTGGCTGAATGACTGAGGTAACGTCTCTGACATAATCCTCTTCAGTAAGATAGAGAGCAATATCAAGGACACAGTACTGTGCACCTGTCAAAGCATTTGTAATGCATTCAACTACGTACTTGCTTTTACAGAGCTCTGCTGCCTCCTATTGTAGCAGAGCCTGCATCAAGCATGAACATTGTGATTGTGTGGAACTTTTTAGATCGTACGCCTCTATAGAGAGAATAGGTGTGACAAGTTAATGTATTATTCTGGGAGGTAGTCTTGCACTATATGGCCTACTGATTTATTTCAAGGTAAAATTCCTATGGGGTTCAACATGGGAAGCAATGGGAGATGAGTTATGTAGGGCTAAAGAGATCATTATAGCACTGACTTGATGGCAGAATAGAATCCTAGCTCCTTTGCTTGGAGATGAATTATGGTGGTGGATATTTTTAAGGCCATGCTTTCCAATGGCCACACCATAAACTATAAGAGTACAAATATATTTTTGAAGTAAAGGTGTTACTAAAACATAAGATCAGTAAAAATTACAAAACACAAAATATGCAAGTCAAATAACCAGAGTGCAAGTAGACAAAAGAAAGAATGATTTTCAAAAAAAAAAAAGGAAAAGATAAAGTAGGAAATGGTAGCCCACAATTTTGAAATGAGTGAAAATTACAATATCAGATAGAACTGAAAGATTAGAATGATAAAAGAAAAATTGAATTAGCTTTAAGAATGCAAACAAGAGACTTAGATATTGTAAGTCTCTTAGAAAATGTAAAATCTCAGTGGATTAAATGAATCTGTTCAGTTGGAAACAGCGTAAAATCCTCTTGCAGAAGCATACCTTTGACTTAAAGGGAGAGACAGGAAGCCTGGGCCTTTCCTTTTGCTGTTTGATGGCTAGCAAGTTACACACTTGAAATATTCCCTCAGTGACCAGCGAGGGGAGTTTTGCTCCTGGACTCTGCTGCTGCCACTCCACTTCCCGCCAGTAGAGGGCAGCTGCACAGAGACGTAGACGAGGCTGAGCTGATGCAGGGCAATGAGGCCATCTTCTTGCTGGTCTGAAATGACCCTGAAGTGTGCTAGCAAAGAGAACTACCTGCCTAGGTGTTTTTTCTTAAGTCACTTACAAATAATACAGAAGCAAATATTCATCCCTCACTCCACTCCAGCTTTCATTCTCTGTATATCTTGCTCAGGACTCAGCTCCACAAAATTTATTTTCCTATTACTTTACCGACTGTACAACCTTTGCTTCCTAAGCCCCTAACTTCATTTGGTTCTGTTTTTTTGTATGTTTATTTTTTTATTCTTTTCTCATTTCCTAAAGCCAGTTTGAGTTCCGGCCAGGTCTCTGAACACATACAATCCATATCCCCTTCCACACACCTATGATGTACCACTCAAACTGACCCTGTCACAGATAAATACACATAGGCAGCACACACACACACACACACACAAATCAACAATCCATATCCCCTTCCACACACCCAAACCCACCCTGTCACAGATAAGTACACATGGGCAGTACACACATACGTGTGCCCTGACCTTTATCTTTATGTTTTTGCTCTCCCCTGAGTGGCTTCTCCCCTCCAGCCTTCCCATCCATCATTGCAGTGCTTCCCATCTCCACCACAGATACTGAATAGAATATTGTAAATTTATTGTTTCTTTTCCAGGGAGATTTTTTTAAAAAAAACTATTTCCCCCTGTGATCTATAAATAATGAATAATCCCATTAGAAATGTGATGAATAGGGTAACTTTTATGTGGAGTTTTTTAAGCTCAGTGTTTCAGTGCATTTACTTTCCTGACAGCCCTGGGGCCATGGCAGGTAAGAAGCTCATTCGGCTGACACAGCACATTTGCTCTTGCCACATTTCCCAAAGTGTTTTCCTTTGGTTCTCACAGATAATGCATGCATTTCGACGAGGACCCTCTCTGTCCCCAAATAGGTTGGAGGAACGCTGCAAGAAACTGACTTCTTTAATGCAGAACTCCCCAGAGCATTTCCTATGATAATTTGCTCTGGGCCATGCAGGATTTCCAAAGCATATTTGGCCACCACAACTTATTTTTTCATCAAAACATTACATTTCTAAGCTTAGTGTTCCATGGAAAATCATTTAGGAAATAATGTTCTAATAACAGTAATACATTTTCTTCTGTTCTGCAAAGAAGCTGTTTTACAATTGCCCTATTACAGAGTTCAGATTTACCTCAGTATGTTTCTATCAAATTGGCACTTCTTTATATTTTTAGTATGAAAGTATAATAAACAGCCCTTATATGATTCTTTAGAGTCTCCTGAAACCTCAAAGCAGAAAAAATAATTTTCCTTAGGTTTTATGATAATGGGTTTCTGTAAAAAATTTCTTTGTAAATCGGTAAACTTCCTAAAGGAAAACAGTCTAATTATATTTTGATCAGGTGTTTCTTTAATTAGAATATCAGTACCATGCATATTACATGGTGAAAAAAAATATTATCATAAATACATCAACTGAATAGCAGTATAAAGGAAAATAGCAAGAAAGAGAGAATTCAAATGCATCCTCCTAGGAAGAGTCATTGTAGACGCAGCCCTAGCACAGAAAGGAGATATAACGGGGACACCTGTGCTCCTCTCAGCTTTCCTTGGGGAATCTCACCTGTAATGATGTTTCCTGCAAGACATCCATTGTCCTGAGGCCGCCACATGATTTTTTGACATTATGTGGAGGGTTGGTAGGGCACAAGGGACAGCATCTGAAAAACACTTTTGAGTTAAGTACAAATAATCTTCTTTCTGAGGTCTAAGGGGCTACAAATATGAAGCTGATCTTTATGCCAAAACCTGCCACAGAATAGCATACTCAGAGGTCCTGTTTGCACACCCTCATGTACTTGCTGTCTCAGCTGAAGAGGGAGCTTTGACCAATGAGTAATATCCTGGAAAATCCAAGATTCCAGTGGACCTCAGACCTGGTCTGTGTTCAGTGGGTGGTATTTTTCTCTCTCTTTTTTTCCCTCCTAACTTATCACATGCTTGAAGTCAGTCCTCAGGAGTTTGTAGTTCTTATGCTGAAAAGATCTTTCTGCTATGGAGATATATATTTTAACAAGATTCAAAGGCTTTGAGCATAGCTTTCAGCAAATACCTTAGGATGCTTTTTGGAAAGTTAAGGCAGACCTTCCCAGAGTACCTAGGTCAGACTGATTTTGTAATTGGTAAGCGGTTATATTCTGTTAGAAAAAAAAATCACACAAGTACATGTCTTTTATCCTCTTCAGTCTCTTTTTAGCACTAAGTATTCTGATAAGCACATAGTAGGTACAGAGCAGGTGACAGATTGGCAAAGGTATAACTACATACTCTCATTTGCTTTTCTATAATATTTATAGATAAGGTAAGTGTTGTCTGATAGATAGATAGATAGATAGATAGATAGATAGATAGATAGATAGATAGATAGATAGATAGATACATGAATTTGACAGATGTTTGAGGAATAATGAACATAAAAGGGAACAGTAATGGAGTGGCAGTCCCACCATAGGATTCTAGAGTTGAAAGACCATTTGCTCCATCACCACCACTCTGGTGCTTGGGCCTCTGAATGCATGTTCAAGGAAGATGAGCATACTGTGTCCTGCAGTAGCCACTCCCCTTTGGTTAACCTTGTTCTGTGTTCTGAGCACAAAAGTGGTCCCCAGTGGAAACTAGCCATTGGACAAAGTCAGCCATACCTCTCTGTTTATGCAGTTAGTTACCACACATTTCATCAGTCGGTCTGCTCCCTTGACTTGCTGGGAATAGTGGTCAGGTTGTACTCCTATCCCTTTATGTTTTCTACTTATTTGATTCTCATCCTGCACACCCTTGGAAATTGATACTAACCGCGTCTTCTTTGGTCTGCTCTTCTGTCCTAGTCGCTTTACTGGTATGCCATTCACTACCTTGTGTCCAAATCTCCTTGACAATTTCTAGGTCCTCATACAGGCTAATAGGTACGTCTCCTGAATTCTGGATGCATAGTTCTATCCCCTTCTGGAGAGCTCTGTCTACACGATTCCAGACTCCTCAAAATTCGTGGGGACAAAACTAGGCCTAAATCCTATGACACCTTTCTTTTAGGAAATATCTCTATTTTTCCCTTTATTTGGGCTCCTTCAGAACATGTTTATATTTCTGTCAGGGCACTGTCAGTTAACAGTGACAAACCACACACACACATGTGCACACACATTATACATCCTGTTACACAACACCAATTTTTATACAAAAGATATTGGTTCCCAGTGTGAAGTCACCTGTGCTAAATATGCCTGTTGCATGCTACTTGCCCATGTTTCAAAAGGCACCCTGCCACGGGGCCCTCCACTTCTCATGACACAGAGGTAATGCATACACCAGTCACCACCGACGTGTCCTAACTTGTTGATTACATATCATGCTTCGGCTCTGGGGCTCTAAAATCTTCCCATGATCCCTCAAATGCTGCACTGAAATGGGTTTTCCTTGAAGGCCACCCATTTTTAAAAAATGCCAAGCTGGTGTCCCAATCTCATCTGAAAATGCTTCAGTTGAGATCGCCTTTTCCAAGAGCACATCCTTCAAGTAGGATGCGCTGTTTCTCCCTGGAGATTAGATTTAGGGCACACTGGCTTCCAGAATGTTGATACTTTGTCAAGGCCACTTTGTCAAGAATTTGTCTAAGTAACCAGTTCCTTCCCCCACAGAGAGTCTTGTCCTGGCCTCAGATATTCTGGTTTAGAAAACTGGGTGCAAAGGTGGTCTCTTCTCTGCTGATTCAGGCACAGTCTATATTCTGTTATTGTGCTGCTTTCAGAATAAGATTATCCTGGACCCGATGACATTCAGCGAGGCCAGGTTCCGGCCGTCCCTGGAGGAGAGGCTAGAGAGCATCATCAGCGGCGCTGCGCTCATGGCCGACTCGTCGTGCACACGCGACGACCGGCGCGAGAGGATCGTGGCTGAATGCAACGCCGTGCGACAAGCGCTCCAGGACCTGCTCAGCGAGTACATGAACAACGTAAGTCCTGGGCCATCCGTGCTCACGTTGCGGTGGACCCCAGCGCATGCTCTGGTGGCTCTTGTAAAGCATGCATAATGTGGAAAGAGGACAGGTGTCCCCTGGGAGTCCGATGAAACCAAAGAGTGGCTTCAGGAGTCTGGTTTACTCTCAGGGTGTGTTTGGGCATGGAAGCAATTAATGGAGAGTAAGATGTTTTTAGGAAGACGTTGGCTTTTGACTTGAGAGATTCCGTGGTCCTTGTAGTGGCTGGCCTTTTGATTTAGGTAAGGTTTCCATTGCTAAAAGGAGGTAGTTGATGGAAATAACTGAGGATACACTAATGTCCTCTTTTGACAAAGGGTGCTTTCAGAGCAAATAATAGCAACAGATACTAATCTTCATTCCTAATAGGCATTAATAAATATGGTAGGTTTTAAATGTTGTGCAGAGTTGGTTAAGGTGGACATGTTCTAACTGTAGTAGAACTTGGACAAAGGTTAGTGATTCATTGTGCAGGTAGCAGTGTTTATGAGAGTGAGGCTCCAAGTTTTCAAATGGGTAGTAGTGATATCTACGTGCACTGGCAGCATGTATTAGAGCTGTCCTCTACTACAGTTGTACAGTGGGTCAGTTCTTGCATACCTGACAACTATCAAAAGGAGATGAAATCTGTAATCTTTGCTTTGAAAGACACTGAATTATGTTTGTATTGATTTGCTCTATTCATTCAGCTCAGGCGATGTTGTTGATGCCCAGGGCGTGCAACTGTGGGAGAGCCGGCGTTCCTTCTGTGCGTTACTCCCGGGCTTGAGAGAATTCAGCCATACAGTGGAGACGTGTAGGTAAAATGAGGCCTTGATGTGAAAGTTGAGGGGATTTCTATGTAGGGGCCAGGGAGGGAACAGGGACACCGAAAATCTGCCAACAGCTTTTGAAAGACATGTTGAGCTCTGTTAGAACACTCTGAGGCAGTGCTGAGACAAAGTAGCCCTAACTCATATCTGTCCCTCCAGCCGGATTCTTATTCCTCCCGTTCCTAACTGACACACAGTGCACTGGTCAGGCCAGCAGTCAGCACTGATCAGCACAGTGCTGCTCCTGCCAGACTCTCCAGTGAGCTCTGAACTAGAAAACAAAATGGTGTCGAATGTCCTACAAATGCAAAAACAACATCTCTTTTTTTTTATGACCCTTCAGATTCTTTGATTTTGGAAGAAGACCTGTTCATTTTTAGAACACAAAGAAGGTGTGGGTACCTCACATGGTATGCCGTTGCTTGTGAGGACTTCTATGTGGGACACTGGATGGCCAGCACTCTCTGGGATTTTGGTCTCTAGGGTTTTGCAGAGAGGGGAAAGCTAGAAAATGTCCTTCACCGAGTCTCCCACACTGCGCGAATCTTTTGGATAGTGGGCTTAACGAAAAGACATGCTATATAATCTGGTGTTGTTTGTTTGTTGTTGTTTCTAACAGAATATCAGCAGTCTAACTACTTGCATATGGAATTTGGTTTTATATTAACACATGCTCTGGTAATTTCTATTAGTGAAGAATTATTGCCAAAGGATGTTGTAGAAACTGAAGAGATCATATTTATGGTTAAGATTTCAATATAAATAAATCAGACACACACAAAAAAATGTTCCTGTGACTAGAAATTACAGAATGCGATAGAAGAAGAGTTGATCAAGATGTAACATGTGATTTTCAGGTTCGCGTCTAGAATCCTGTCAGCTGGAAGTTGTTGTTTCTCAGTGTAAACTAATTCAGATCAGCAGTGCTGTTGGGTTTTTTATACTGTATTGACTCCAGGTACTTTTTTTCTGTTCACAACCTTGTGATTCAGGAACATTTCATATTTTTATTGAAAACTTGGTTTCTACTTTGATAGAGTTATGGATAATACAGAGGTGGGTTTAGTGCTTAAATTTCAAAGTTTGCAAATACTATTGACAGTGAATCCTCAGGATCAAAGGCTGAAATTGAATACCTCCTATTGAGTTTTATATAAACTGTAAAATCGACTTCGACTTCACCCTTCTTTGATGACTTTTAAGGTAGAATTGGATGCAGCTATTCGAACTTCATAATCTGTGTCTAGTGAACTTACTTCCACCTGCCACAAGATGAATTTATATTTATTGTGATACACTCATAAAAATACATACACATCTCTGTTGTGACTGCAAAGTCTGTTATAGTTTACAGCAATCAATAAATTACTCAATTGTGCCTAGTTGGGCTTTGAAAATAAAGGTATTAGCAAATTTTCACCCTGTAGATTCTCATCTTGATGTGCTAGGCAATATCATTAGGATAAAGAAGCCATTTGATTGCGAGGAAAAAAAAATTTAAATGGACATTACTGACCTTTCTTCTGAAAATCCCCTGATCAGTCCCTGAGGAAGAGTCAGCTTATAATGCACACTTATAGGTGGAACAGTTCTAAAATCCTATACATGACAAGTGGTGTGAATGGAGGGAGACAGAGAATGGGAAGGAGAGCTGTGTACTAGTGACCAAGAAAAATAAGAGTGTGTAAGGCCTGTCCCATGGTATAGCCACATGGGTTACTGTAAGCTCAATAAGATGTTAGTTGTGTGTTAGATACTTCTACAATGGTATATTTAAATTAATGAGTGTGTGTGTTCATGCACTTTCAAGATATAAAAAAATTGTACCCCAGAAAGAAACTGTGATATGAGATACAAGGGTTGGCTGAACAGATGCACGTGGCAAAAATTATGATTAGAGTGTTGTCATGTTAGAAAAGACTGTTGGGATAGTTTGAGCAAAGCCCTTGGTGGCCTTACTTTGGTTTATGAAGTTTATAATTTAACCCAAAGTGAGAAGAGTACCGGTACTAAAAATAATAACTTTGTGAGTAGAACATCATTATTGTATATATATGGAAGCTGATGGCAGAGAGAGACTCTTTTTCCAAAGGAAGTGTGGCCTTTGGTGTAGTACCATTGGTGTGGCGATTGGAATATGAGGCTGAATACCATACATAGTTCCAAACTGTAATGAAAACATAAACTTTCCCCTGGAATTTATATATATATTTTTGTCCTGTAGGAGTAAAACACTTTTTTTTAAAATCACCAAAATAATCTTAAAAGTGACCCCATGATAGGAAACCATTAAATGTGGTATTTTGTTGATAAGAATTTTGTGGTGAATTCAAATTTAGATGTTGTAGTTATTTGATGAGTATGTATCGTCTGCCTGGCTACTTTGTGCCAGGCCTTGTTATCGGCTTCTGGGGCTACAGGAGGGAGCAGATTCGACAAAATTCTCTGCTCTAATTTTGCTGACACTCTAGTTGGGGGAGATAGTAAATAATTTGAGCAAGAGTGATTTCAGATGGTGATAAATGAAATGGGGCAATATAAACCCTAGAGACAGGGAGCATAGAGGCAGCCTAAGTAGGATGGACTGGAAAGGGTTCATTGAGAAGATGACATTTGGTCAAAGACCTTTTGGAGATGAAGAAGCAAAGAACACTTGAGGTGGAAGGAGCAGTAAGGTCAAGTGCGCTAATGTGAAAAGGGTGCGTGAGTGCTTGAAGAGCCTTTATGGTTGGGGAGGCTCATGTGAGTGTTGTGAGTGGGGCATAACAGGACAGGGGTCTACAGGTTTACAAGATGTCAGACTATTGCCTTCTGCACCATTGTACAGAATGAAAGGCTGTCAGAGAATGTTGGGTAGAAAATGCCATGCCTTAGGTGTTGAAGACAGGACATAGAATTGCAAAGGGCAATACAAGCAGGAAAGCAGATGAGGAGACCCTGCAATAATTAGTGAGAAGATGGTGGTTTGAGCTTTTCGTAGCAGTACAAGTGTTGAAATTCTGATACATTCGAAATAAAATTTGCTTAGAAAGTAGCCAGTAGAAAGAACGTGCCTGTTGTACAAATATAAAATGGACACTGAGCATCATGGAGGGCAGGTGAAGTGATCTCAGCCACACTGACGTGGCATCTGCAGTGGGTATCTTCATTTGACTTGGGTTGCACAGCAACTTCTGGTTTACTCAGATGTAGTAACAATTTCTAAATAGCACACTTGGCAATGCTTGGATACTCCACTAGACAGATTGCAGTTAACAAGGGAGTTAAGTAGGAAAAAAAATGGTTTCAAGTGCATTGTCACCAAAAATATCCAAGTATGGTTCACATTCTTATAAGACTACAAAAACATAAATTATATTCTAAGTACTAGAACTATCTGCAGAACAAGAGATACGTTAAATTGTGACTTCTTTGTGCACAATTCACTGTGAGGCCTCCGTTACCATATGTGGTGAGTGGGTATGCCTGGGCCTGTGTGGTTTGGAACCGTGCAGCATGATTTACATAGACACTGCATCATTCCAGATTGTTTTAAGACTAATGCAGATCTACAATTTTTTTAAACCATCCTGCGAATAAAGTTTAACTTTGTACAATGGTGGCAGAGAATCAGGCGGCAAGAGGTAATGACTTGCTGGTCTCTGCTGTGTTAACGTTTGGCAGGTTATTTTTTTTAATTGTATTTTTATACACAAAAGAATGATATATTTTTTAAAAATATTTAAATCCACCTTTTCTCAAATCTCATGAAGCACCTAAGTGGATATCCCTGGGGACAATTTGTAAGCCTCTATTATAAGGCATAGATTCAAAACACATGAGGTCAAATCAATTTGGGGACATATACACATATTACAAGTGCCTGAGGGTCATTGTCAAAGCCTTTTCTGTAGAGTGGACTTTAATGTACAGGAAGTTCCTGATGGATCTTGTCTGTGAGGTGTTGAGGTTTGAAGAGAGGCCTTAAAAGATTATTTCCAGCCTAGTTCTAGGACCCACAACACACCAAGTCTCCAGTGAGTAACACTATTTGAGTAATAAGTGAAATAATACCAGGGCAAGGGAGCTCTGAAAATAGTGGGCTTTTATACTATTTGTTTTTTTAATGTTGCAAAAGAAATATGTGTTCATTGTAAAGAATGAAAAACAAAGAAAAATTATTCAGTCTCATCCCCTAAATATAATCATTGTTAATAATTTTATATATGCCTTTCCAGTGTTTTTAACTTATATGCGTGATATATTTGTACACACATACACATGGCCACCCACACATGTATTATGCCTTGAGTTTAAAAAATGGAATCATTGTAAATGATGTTTTGTAATCAGTTTCCCTCCCTTAATATATTGTGAATATGTTACCATATCAATAAACATTCTCTAACCTTATGTTTACTGGCTACATAGCATTTTATTATATAAATATGCAATAATTCATTTGGAAGCAAGTCATTTTGAGAGTATTTTCACAGAAGAGTATTGGAAAAGTACGTAGTGAAGACTTTGCATGCTGGTAGTCTAGAATCCTGATTTAGTCCCAAAGTGTGATTGAGGAACAAAGTGAGCGCACCAATTTACAGTTTATGTGCTTCACAGGGGTTCTGTGAAAGATTTCTGCAATGAAAATTTTGGAATTTCTCTAAGTTGGCTCTATGTATTACTGCGAGGAGGGGTCTAGAGCAAATAATGCACACATTCAGTAGTTGAGTTTAATCTTGGATCCCAGAAAAGGCATTGAAAGCTTCTGAAGGGAGTGTCATCAGAGAAAAAAACTTTGTCATAGAAATTGTTATATGGCCAAATTGCTCCTAGTCCAGAAGGAAGGAGAAAGACTGAACAGTTCTCACTTAAGCATAAGGCTGATTATTGGTTAAACCTAAAATGTGTTTCCATTATTATCTAGGCATTCTCATCTCTCCTTTCTGTTACTATGTAGAACAGGGAGTGAAATTCAGAAGTCAGTTTGTCTGATAATAAGTTTCTTTAATAAAAGATTTGGTTTAAAATAAAACACGAATACATGTTTAAAAATGCGTGCGGTTTAGTGGTTACCTGAGGGTAAGGGGAGGGGGGGGGATAGAGAGGGTACACCAAATGTATGGTGATGGAAAGAGAACTGACTCTGGTTGATGAACACATAATGCAGCACACAGACCATGTAATGTAGAATGCACACCTGGAACCTATATAATTTTTACCAATCAATGTCATTGCAATAAATTTAATGATTATAAAAAAAAAAAAAAATGCTTGTGGGCCACATAGGAGCTAATGTTGCCCAAACCCGCCCATAACAACCCTCCACTTTAAGAGGGAATTAATGTTGTCTCCATAAGATTGGTACCTTAGCTTCATTCAAGGGCAAGATTCCTAATACCCCAGATTCGGGGCCTGTAGTCAGAAAGTTTTCCTTGCCTTTTCCTTACTTGCCTATTTTCTTCTCCCTCTTTCTAATCTCAGCTGTCAAATATATTCCCTGCTATCATCTCTATTAATTTTGAGCTTCAAATTCATCTGCACAATTAATGCTTCTCATATAAAACCTTTGCTCCATGAAGAGACACGTTTTTAAATTTTTTTTTAGTTGGTATTTTTGCTCAGGCACTTAAAAACTACAGTTAGGTTACCCACCCTTCCCCTGAGGTCTGAAACTGTCCTTTAAATCTACTCTTCTTAAGTAATATATTTGGGATGGGCGGTCTTTGAATAGTGCAAGAGATGTCAGTCCTTGAATTATGGCATTTGTAACCCGGTTTGCAGACACTTCCATAGAGTTTTCAATGCGAGTCCTCCATAGGTACCCCTGCATTCATAAAGGATAATGCAAACTTGTATGTGTTTTAAATCCTTCATATGTTATAATTGCATCCCTTTGCTAATCATGTTCAACTGAGTTTGCTGTAATGGGATCTGAGGAAGCAAGGAAGTGTTATGGAGGGGCATACTAGGTGGCACTGACTGAGGCACACAGGTGGTGGGTGAATGTCCAGCCATGCTGACAGGACATATTCCCTAGGGGGAAATAATGAGGGTGAGAGTGTGAGAGATAATGTGCCCAATTCAAGTACCCCATAGAGCACAAGAATGCTCTGGAAGGCTCCAGGAGGAGAGCCAAACTGGCAGGTGGTTGGCTGGCATGAACATAATCTGGACACAGCATTTGTAGCTATAGAGCACAGGTGTAGGTGACATCCATCCAATCTCTGTGGTAACATGGTGGCTCTCCTTCATTACAGAAGCCAAGGTATAGTACAGTTATCCTGGTGGGGGACTTAGACCCTTTGAAAAGTACATCATGTTATACACATGTTTGCTATTACTTATCAGCTTGTGACATGCAGTGATTATGAATGGCTAATAGGATCTCAGGACAGATGGGTCTATCTCAGTTTATTTCATTTGGATCATCAAGGTCAATCCTCAGTGCAATCTCATATACCCTCATCTTGGCCAGGAAAGGTTCTTCCTATATGATACCTTCCCCCATTTCCTTCTATGGATAATTTTACCACAGTTACAAGCCTGTGTTTTTTAGCCAGCTATATCCAGATTCAAATCCCAGATTTATCACTCGCAAATGATGACTTTAATCCACGTCACTGCTTTGCTTAAGGACGCATCATTTACAAGTGACCTTAAGTGAGAAAGAACCTCAACTTTCTCAGCTATAACGTGATGGTAACCAATTCACTTTATGGAAGTAATCAGGGATTAAATGAGACAGGGGCTGCCCAGAAGCTTGGTGTCAACCCAAAAGTCACGTTTGCTTCCTCGTCTTCCCAGGGCTCTTGTTTTCCTGTTCTAGTTTATTAACCTCAAGTAAAAGCCCTCTGCTGTCAGATTCACTGAAGGCTTTTTGGAGATAAAGAGTATAGATGAAGAAAAGTGTCATTGGGTATGTCTGGCCCGGGGCTGGCACTCCTCTGTGGCTGGGCAGTCAGCGATCTAGCTGGCTATGTATCCTTACCTAGGGGGGTACTGTGAATACCACTAGTGCCAAGACCAGGGAACAAATCAATGAGAGCCCTTAGGATATGAGCTGATTTTGAGAGACCTTAAAAAAAAAATGACTGAGACAACACTCCTGGGAAGCCAGAAGCATAAACGATAGGAGGACCAGACCTTTGACCTGTAAGAAGCTAGGTGCGGGATAGCTGATTTGTGTAAGTAGAGCTGCCTTCTTTTTCCTGGGCCCATAGGCTGCTGAAAGAGAAAGACCAGGCTCCCCAGTAAACACAAGGGTATCTCTGGGTCCTATGGATCAGGGAGAGAAACTGGAATTTTAGGAGTGTAAACCTGGGACAAATTACTAATGTGGCCTGCTACAGCTGCAAAATATGATTCTGTAAGTCTTGGGCCTTCGGCTTTGAATTCGGGGTAGTGGTTAGAGATGTAAGCTGTTGTTAGTGTTTACATGAATTCTAAATTTACTTAGAAGAGTTCAGAGTGGTCACCTCTAGAGCATGGACTGTAGAAGCATGGCCAACAGAATCCTGGCAGGGATCTGCTTAGGGCACGTTACTTCTAATGGGTGCTCCTAAAAGTTGGCTGGGATCCAGCAATAAACTGATTACCCAGTGTTGGGATGTACCCAGTCAGCAGAGGTGAGGCCACTGACTGGCAGTCTCTTGAGCAGGAAAATTTGGGAAATCATTTAGTCTTGACATCAAAATGAGGCTCCCAGTCTTTGTTCAGTAATGTGATAGGTCTGAGCAATGTAGGTCACAATAACTCTAGGAGCTCACTGTTGACATCTCTGTAAGGAAAAACAGTACCATGCACACACTCTCTCTTCTCTCTCTCTCTCTCTCTCTCTCTCTCTCTCTCTCTCTCTCTCTCTCCACTTTCTCTCTCCTTTCTTCTCTCCCTGCCTTTCTTCCTTCTGCCACCTGTGTGCCTGGTAGAATTTTTAAAGATTCCTTTTAATTCCTGGATGAACTTCTCACAAGAATATAAGCAAATAACTCAGAGGCAAGAAATTACCAAAAAAAAAAAAAAAGGCAATAAACTAGAGCAGGCCTGCAGATCCCTCCTGGCCTAGACTTGGGGTTTAAATGGGACAATATGTGTAAAGAATAGGACACAAAGTCTGTAACCCAGCTGGATGGCCAGTCAGATTTAGAAGCCTCAGTATAAAGCCTAGATTCCCAGATGATAACACAATTAGGGCATGATCTACGAACATAAAACTTTCCTGCAGAGAGAACAATAGTATTGCATGCTGTCTTATTCTTTAAAGAGCAGTTAAAAAACAAACAAAACAGGGGAAGTCGGGATGTCTCAGCATGTTACGTGCTCGCTTTGCAGCCCCAGGAACCGAGGATCAAATCCTGGCCCTGACCTGTGGAGACCCATATGGTGAACTGGGGTGTGCTTCTCATATGGGAGGCCTTCAGTTCAGTTCAGCACCTGACTCAAGGGGGTGTGCCTCCCATGAAGGAGGCCCCTAGCCCAGTTCCCACCCTGTGCAGCCCCCACCCACTTGTGTAGAATGAAACCATGTTGAAAACTAGTGACGTACAACTATGTAGACTGCTCTGGACCCTCTCCCTTCTCTCTCTGTCTCTCTATGTCTCTCTCTGTCTCTGTCAAAAACAATAAAATAAATCTTTAAAAAAAAACCAAACAAACAAAAAACAAAACAAACAAATAAAGCACTCTCTTGCCACCAAAAATTTCTAACCATGATCTCACAACCATTCTGAGTGGTGGGTTGCCAGGGACCTGGCAGAAGCAAATACCAATTCTGTCTAGAGGAACACACTTTAAACTCAGGCCTTAAGGAATTTCTATAGAAGGACCAGAGGTTGATATTGCAGGATCTCTGAACACAAAATGAAACAAGCCACCATGAAGGAAAGTTGGCAAAAACAACCAATTACAGACCAAACCTATAAGGGTTGAAGGCTGACCATTTTTCAGTACAGATTATAAGTTGTCTTTAAGAAAGTTGAAGAGGGCATTGGGTATGTGATGAATGAGAGACTGTCATAGTTGCCTGGGTCATCTTAGAAATCAGGAGTTGGGGAAGCCGGGATGGCTCAGCGGGCTAAGCGCTCACTTTGAAGCCCGGGGGACCGAGGATTGAATCCCGGCCCCGGCCAGTGCAGACCCATATGCTGAACTGGGGTGTGCTTCCCAAATGTGGTGAGGCCTCCAGTTCAGTTAAAAAGACAAACAAACGAAAAACCAGAAATCAGGACTGGCCATTGGGTAATAGAAGAGAAAAGGTTTACCTGAAGGGGCATCTGGCTGTCACTAGCTTGAGATAATGGGGAGGAAAGAGAGAGTAATTGAGGGTGCCCAGAGTGGGGCGGCCAGAAACCTGGTGAGCAGGAGCTGGTTATCTCATAGCAACCACCTGGTTGGCTATCAGTCACCTTAGCTACTGTGGGCTTCTAGAAGGAACTTTTCCTGATGACAAAAAGAAAAGAATGTATCAAATGAAGTAGGAGATGAGTGTAAAAATATGCCTTAACAGCCAAATGAAGTCCCATACTTAGAATGCTGGCTAGCTTCTCTTCTTATCAAACACCCCTTCACTGAGTCCTTGAAAGTTGCCTCTGAAACACACAAGGTCAATCAGCGTGATGGGGAACAGCTAGTAATGTTCAGACAGTAAGGGACTGACTCAGTCATTGAACAGGGACTGTGGATGAAGGTGACTGCCAAGTCATCAGATCTGGCCCCGTCTTTAAGACGGCCTGGACAGTACAATCCATCAATTGATCTTTGAAGAGCCTCTTTGGTATTTCAAGGAAGACCTCACAGAAAACTGTCAGGGAAACAGCAGACTGTACTCCACCACCAAACTCAGGGGCCTGGATAAACTTGTCGTTTGTGTTTCCAGAAGACGTGGGAAACCCAGCCCTTTGGATTTCTTGTTCCTGACTGGGTTGTTCCAATATAAGCTCAAGGGCCTTTTTGCTTGGGTCTAGTGCTACCTCAAGCACATCCTGAAAACTTTCTCTTGATTTGTTTAGGAAAGCATTATTCTAAGAACCGAATGTTTCACTGGTAGTGATTCCTCCTGTGCTTCCAACCCACCAAGCTCTTTGCTATTTTGGCAACTGTACACTTACCAGCCTTCTGGCAGACATGTTCTTTCTCATACTTTGTGTAGATTGCCCCTTCTCTCAGGTTTCAGGTGAATATGTTGCTCTTAATCAAATCAGCATATTCATTTGTGTTATAGCACCTGCCAGCCTCCAAAATTGCATTAACTCTTTGTGTTGTGATGTCTGCTCCTCCATACATATGTAGACTTCCATGAGAGGGATGTTGCCTTATTCACAATCCCCATGATCTCAAGTATCTAGCCTAGAATAGTAAGTAAATATGTTTGGAATGAATATACAAATTTCCTTTCATCCTTCAATAATAATAATAATAATAATAATAATAATAATAATAGGAAGAGGGGGAAGAAATAGAAGCAGCAGAAACAGCAACATACCCATATCTTTTGAGTTTATTGATTCACATATTTTGGAATAATTTACAGTTTTTCTCTGCTATACTACTTAGATAAAACCATAAGTAAGCTAACAAAGGTTAACTACACTTGACTTCTCTGTGACTCACTTTTAAGTGTCCAGACAGTTCCCTCTATTAAAACTGTATGTTAAGGCCCTTGTCCAGGCCCACCTCAGTTTTTTTTTTTAGAAAGTCCTAAAAATAACTAATAATAGAGACAAAATGACCTTGCTTGCTTTTTAGTTCAAAGAGGTCTCCCATATAGCTCACTCTTTATTCTGCCATTTTAAGTGTTTCCTCCAGGGTGGCCTGTTTGGGTCTGAGTTTCTGAGGATGTATGGAAGGGTCTGGGAGGAGCTGGGCCACTTGTAGTTTGTAGGATTTTGCAGTCTGAACTGAGCAACTTTGGAATTTACCTAACTCATCAGTCCTAAAAGGCATAGGAAGCTTATGTACGTACCTAAGAGCTAAGCTCACAGAAGAAAAGGGTCCTGTTTAGATGTTGAAAATTAGACACTGTCTGTAGAGGCCTAGTCCAGACTCCAGAATCTTGGTCTCCTACCAGAGACTGATGATCTTCCAGTTTCACAAGTACCGGGAGTGATTTCTCTGAGCAGGCGGGTTAGGGAACCCCTGATGTAATAAGTGAGTGGGTCAAATCCAGAGTTGATTTAATAAAACATGGGTTTAAAATAGGGTTGTGTTTTGTTGTTGTTATGGCTGTTTTGTTCATCTGTTTGTGTTTTAGTTTTTGTTTTTGTGAATGGGGATAAATACTTTTGCAAGAAAGCATCAAGTGAAATATCTCCTGGGAAGTATTATTGAGCTGCATGTTACTCAACCTGGACATTCAAGATTTCAGGAGAGACTTATGAAACTGGGTCGCTAATTTCTTTGAATTTCTTAAAAATAGACAAGCACACCTGGCCTAGTGTCACCCCTGTGAGCTAATAACTAAAGGGTGAACTGCTCTTTTTCTAAGCTCACCTCTCAAACACACCCCTTCCTTCACATCTCCCCATGACCCATTTGTAAAAAGACAATTTATCATCCTTGAGAGCACTCTATTCTCAATTAAGTGTCAGAACTAAACTATTCCATCTCACAGATTATTTAAAATCCTCTTTCTTAACAGCTTAATTGCTGACATCAGTTTCTACTAACTTTGCTGGTTTGGATGTAGCTGACAGATTTTTACCATCAAACCAGACCTTTACCTTTGCCAGTTCACACATTTAATTGAGCTTTTGTTCTAGGTTCTTGTGGTGACTATTCTAGGTACTGTTTTCCAGAGATAGCACCATTTTGCCTGACCTCCCTTGGGATTCTTTATAATATCTAAACATCAGACCACATAGGGAGATTTTGAAAGGCACATATTCTAGGGCCCTAGCAACTCTCAAACAATAGCATCTCTAGGGATGGGGCTTGAGAATCTGTGGTATAGCAAGTTTGTCAAAGTATTCTCATGCCTCTTAGAGGTATATACCAGCCCTGTACCAGCCTTGGAGTAGGCTGGCATTGGAGCAACAGGGTTAGATTCAGTGACAGGCACCATTATTTTTCCCTTCCCTCAGCTTTCTCAATAGCATTTTCAAAGTGGTATGATTATTTCTCTTCACCCTCTACATCATAATTCCTCACCGCTACCCTGGAACCAGTAGACAACTTTGCAGTCATTCATTTGCATTTCTTTCCTCTTTTACCCCTAAAATGCCTCAAGAACACAACATTGGCATGGTATGTGGATTTCATCTCAATAAAAAGAAGACAACATTGGCCTTTTTATTATTTGGGGCACACACTTGGGGGTTAAGAGGCATCAGTTAAATGGCCTGCAGTCTGTTGGCTAAATTCACACTTTTGATCCCTGCAGAATAGACACACACAAGGTCCTGTGGGAAAGATGTCTTTTCTGTATCCATGAGATGTTCAAAAATACAACAGAATACTCTGAACTCCATTTTATCATAAATTTTGCATACTTTTCATCATTGGCCTGATTTTATGCTTCTTATGTCTTCTGTTTGTTCCCTTTCCCTCATTTATTAATATTTTCCCACCATTTGTAAAATCTATAAAACCATATCCCTCCTTTCCTTCCTTCCTTCCTTTCTTTTTTCTTTCTTTCTTTCTTCCTTCCTTCCTTCCTTTCTTTTTCTTCCTTCCTTCCTTCCTTCCTTCCTTCCTTCATTTATTTATTTTTAGGATCTTGAAGGATCATTGTTTGTTTTCCTGAGTCACTTGTTTTCTGATTTTGGGCCATTTAAATGAAAACAAGCAAAAAACCAAATGGCTAGGGACATTTTCAAGATAATATAGATAGAACTGAATTGGAATTCAGGTCTTCTGGTTTCTTTATCCCTATTCTCTGATTTATTTTTATTATTTCTTGTTTGATGTTTTAATAGACTTGGACGTAACATTGGATTTTTAATACTTTTTTCCTCCCTTTAAAGCCCAACACCATGTGTTACTTATCTTCCCCTAATATTCCTTTTGATCTCCCAAGATTGGTTAGATTATGCCTCTGAACACATCTTATTTTTGCAAGCTTCTAATAGGTGCTAGAAGAACCCTGAGAAAACCCCAAATAAAAAGTAGACGACAGCAACCTTATGAGACAACCACCAGAATGCCTCACAGAGGAGCACAAAAGTCCCTTTGTTGACTGGAATAGGGTATTAATGGAGCAGACTGTAGGATCTGATTTTTTTTTTTTTTTAACAATGCAGACCAAACTCTCCTGGCTTCAGTCTCTAGATAGAGATGCTTAACCGTGCCAGAGATAGCAGTAAAGACAATAACCATAACAGCCAGCACTGGCGTGTCAACTTCTCCGTAATCCCCCGAATATACAGAGCAGTGCCTCTGCTCTGACTATCCATGTCTCTACAAAGACCTGCCTTTTACTGTTTTCTGAAAATACGCCTGTTTGCCTGCAGCTTGGATTAGGAGAGAGGATTTGGGGTCTGCCTGCTTTTTAAATGGAAATTCAATTATCACTTGTTTTTAACCTGACCTTTCTCCTCCTGTCCTCCAGAAGAAGCTGAGGCCTCACATCCCTCCATCTTGGAGGGTTTTGCAGTATGGGTTGGGTTGATCTGAGTTTCCCCAGTGGCTGCCTTAGGATTCAGCTTGCTCAGACCTGGTGAAGGAGAAGGCAGCCCTTTCTCTGATACCCACTTTCCAATGTTGCTGTGGCTCCTTTCTCCTGCTATCTTTGTCATTAAGGATTGATGCCTTTATAAGAAAATTGCTTCTTGGTCATTTTATTGGAGTTACAGGAAAAAGCAGATAAAAAACTGTGATAAATCTGTCATCTTCAGCTATACCTTATTTTTATTTTAAGAAAGACTACAAGTTCCTTCCATACCTATGTTCAGGGTCCATGTTGTTTTGCACCCTAACTTAACCAACGAGATGAATCATGCTGAGATGATCAAAGCATGTTTTCAGTGTGAGTGAGAGTTTTAGAAAGAAGTAAAAGTGAGGTGTAATGTTTTAGAATAAAGCTTAGATGGGGGAATATAATTGATCTGGGCACTCAGTTGCATTCAGTGTCCATACTGTTCCTAATCAAAGCATTACAGATATTGATTCCAATTTTGATCTTGAAGAAAGTATGGTTGTACTTTCCTGCCTTTGTGGTTTATGTAGGGAAATTATAGAGAAAGAATACCTATCACATGACAAAAAGGAATTCGTTAGAAACTTTGTTTTTAAATTGACTTGATGCTGTAGTCTTCTTAGATACTGACTTCAGTTGCTCTGTAGTTGCTAAACTACAATTACATGTAATTCGGCACATGTCTACATGTTTAAAGGGAAAGAAAAAACAAAAGCTACTGACTTGTCTTATTAGTTTAGAGATTGTGTTTCCTGGAGATATAGATGTTTCAGGGTCTCCAATGGTGAGTAAGGCAGAGATAGGAATACCATGCCTCTTAGTTCTTTCTATCCCACGTGTCCCCATACCTGCATCTCCCTGAACAGTCCTGATACTAATTGAATTAAATATTTGGTTTTTATATAACATTTCATTTGGGAAAAACAGCTTCTGTTGTTAAAACAGATATGGAAAAATAATGTACTTTATACCCCTAAGACTTTTGACTGAAGTAACCAGGTAATTGACAGGAAAGTTAATTGTAAGGTATCAATTATTTAGGTACCTGGTCAGTTATTATACTGGTGGATCTGAACTTCTGATAAAATAGAGAAGCCTAGCTCTTTGCAAGTAGACTGACCTACACTGAAATATCCACATGGCTACTAATTCTGAATGTTTCATCACATGTGGTTCTCAGTTTATACTAGCTGTATAAAATCTCCCCAGACAATTAAGAATTGGTTTGGCCACCACTCTGTGTCTGCCCTGAGTTTCTCAGCAGCCTCTGGCCCTATCCAACTTCCCACTCCATGGGGATGCCTCCGTCACATGCCACAGACTCTCTGCCATGCCTTTTAGGCCAAGAACAGCATGCTGATTATAAAGTATGATGGAACTCTTGGCACTCATCATTTTCTTTGGAAAACTGTCATGATTTTCAGTTTTTAGAATAACATCAACATAATATATGCAGCAGAGATAAGTTAGAATGTTCTAAAACATCTCCATAAAACATTTTATTTGTTTTCTTTATAGTGTTCACTTTTCCCCCCCTGATAGCTATAGATGAATTGGAGGCCTTTTCTTACATTGTAGTGATAAATTGAATTATACCAATTCAGTTTAGCAGAACTAATGCTTACTCACTTGCTGGGTAAATCGATCTGTTTATTTTCTTTAACACAAAAAGGAAATGATAATTAATAACCTTGGGGGTAATGTTTTAAATTTATATGAAGTTATTACATCCACAGAAATTATTTGCTGTAGGGCTACTCACTGCCTAGGTGAGGGAAGTATTATTTCATTACAAATAAAATTTAGAATTGAGCACCTAAAACTGGAAAAATCATTAAGAATTTACTCAGTATCTGTTACGCTTTAGGAGTTACTCTAGGACACAAGAATATAGATAGATGTACAGTAGAACTAATGACTAATTTTGTAGCTCCTTAGCATTCTAAGATGATTAAGTTCCTTTCAAATAATAATAGCAAGATAGAAATAGGTAGATATGACTCAGGTGGGGAGAGAGTCAACTGGGTCAAGATACTGAATTATTCATAGAGGTAGCACTTGAACTGTTTGGAAGGTGTGTAGAAATAAGAGAAGTTGCAGTTGAAGAGGCTACAGTATATGTGGGAATGTATAAGGTAAAATTTCTTATTCAAATATGTAATGGTACACTCTCAGCACAGGGAGTAAGCCAGCTTTATTAGATAAAAAGACTAAATAGAAAAAAGAAGTTTGCAAAGGAAGGTTGAGATTAGATTACAGTGGCCTAGAATTCCAAATTTATGAATACATGCTTTGTTTTGGTAGGCAGTTGTTTATTAAAAGCTGTGGTGTTTTGGCTTGGTTTTGTTTGCACATAGGAGTGATACTGGGTAATCTCTGTGGTGTGTGGGAATAGCCTAGTATCTGAGAGGGCACACTGGAGATTGGGATCACGGAGGCATGTTAGTGGACTTGGGAAAGTCCAGGCAGAAAATGGGAGGCTCCGAACTACAAGTATAAAAAGGAGAAAAACAGATTCAAGGACAAGGCTTACAAGTAACAGGAAGACTGTTTTTGTTTTTATGTTTTCTTTTTTTTTGAGATGAGTTTTCAGAGCAGGAAACAAAAATACTGCTTTTATTTTCTCATGAAATCCATATATATATATAATTTATTGTACTAACACATCTCTTAGTTTGGGATGATCAAATTCATTGACAATATTATCCACTCTCAAAACAAAAAAAAAAAACATTTAACAGTGTTTAAAATCTGGCATATATTGATTCTGATCATGTGATGTTACTATGTAAATCTGTCTTCTTCTTCTCTTTATTATATGCACATAGTGGTCCATAAGTGTCTTTAAAAAAAAAAACCAAAAAACATTTACAGGTGCTAAATAAGCATGTTGCAGCCCCAATGAGTCCTGGGTGCTTTCACGTCTTACAGACCCAGGTCCAGGTGCAGGCGAGGTCTTCTGGGCAGTACCAGGCTAGTGAGGGGCAGGCCTTGCAAATGACCCAGCATCTGCCTCTAGGGTGGTTGTTCCTCACACAGTGTATAAGGAATAACTTTCATGATGTAATTAAAAACAACAACAACAACATGATTTCTTTGTTTAAAAACATATGATCTGGGGAAGCCGGCATGGCTCAGTGGGTTAAGCGCCCACTTTGCAGCGCCGGGGACCGAGGATCGAATCCCGGCCCCGGCCCGTGCGGAACCATATGCTGAACTGGGAGCTCCCCCAGTTCAGTTCTCTCTCTCTCTCTCTCTCTTTCTCTCTCTCTCTCTCTCTCTGTCAAAAATAAATAAAGAAAGAAATAAAAAATATATATATATAATAAAAAAAAACAAAAACATATGATCTTAAAGGATATACTTATGTTTGTCTTACGTTTATTAAATCAGAATGCATCATTGTACTTTCTCAGAGACACCCTCATTGTACATTTAAAATTGTGTGTTATGAGAGGAATTGTGAGTGTGGAATATCACAAGGCTCTGGATACACCCCTCAAGAAAGTCAAGGATACAAGGATGACCTGCTACTTGGAGGCCTCCATTAGGTGGTCTCTGCCTTGTGACAGCTTTGGCTTTAATTGCCATGCAGTGTATTGATAGAAACAGAGTGGTATTTGTGTTGGTCAACTGTGTTCAAATATGTATTTGGTACCCATTTTGAACAAATCTCTCTTCTAGATACTACAAAGAATACAAAGTTGAATAGAAGAGGCACTATGTGCAACTTCAAGGAAATTGCACCTTGTAATGTTCAGAAATATACCACACTATTCATTATCTCTGATTTCGTAGCTACAGTTTGAATATTGTGCTTATTCATGAGATGATAGGAAATGGAATATTTTGTTGATTAAGATGAATCTGATTTAGATAAAATTTGATACATTATCCAAAGAGAGAACTATTATCTACCACAGAGAAACTGATCTATCTGCCTTATTTCCAATCACTCTGAGGCCAATTTCATTTATCATATGTGATAGAGGTGACAGAGATGGATTCTGTGAAGCAGCTTCATGTATGTACAGAATTATTTGGGAGGCTCAACCTCTCTTACTGTGGTTTGAGAGCTCTCTAGGAAACAGACTCTTTCCCTTTACAGTAGGGAAATACAATCCAACCAATACTGAAAAAGCATGGTACTAGTTACTATATCCCTAACTTTCCTCTTTCTTAATAGTAACAGACAAAGTTGTACAACACATTTTAAAAGGTATGGCTTGTGAGCTCATAAAGGAAAAATTCTGTAACTACTGCAACTCTATATGGATTTTCTAAACTCAAGGCACCTAAGGGTAATATCATTTCATCTTTTCCAGGGAGATGTGATGGGGATTGAGGTGCCAGCAAAGCCTTTAATACATCTTTCATGGCTTTCTGGGTAGTTCTTTGGGCGATTGGTAGATTAGAAACTAATTATTGAATCCAAAAGTGGCTAGTAAATTTATTCCACAGGAAGATTAATGGCAGTAATCTTCAAAAAGTTATCAGATGGTGGAGACTCAAAGCAGTGAGATTTGAGGAACTGAGAATGTTTTGATAATGAAAGACAGCAGGGAAAGGATAGCTGTGTTCAAATATTTAAAGAACAATTATGCAAAAGAAAAAAAACTTATTTTATATGAGTCCAAAAGTGTATGTAAGACTTCACGGAAATATTTAGGCTCAGGATAAGACCAAAGCTTTAGGGGAGCAAGAGTTTATGAACACATTCTCTCACCTGAAGCATAAGGAGCTGCCTCAAAGACTCAAATGTTCTCTCACTAGATTGTGATAAAATGTGTGACCATTTAGTAGAGGTACTGTCACAAGAGATTCAAATGTGAGATTGACCTTTTAGGTTTCTTCCAACCTGGGACTTCCCGCTTCTGTAATTTTGTAGAAATGCATCTGTGGAACTTAGGTGGGCCCCCACCATCATCAAAGGCAAGTGATCTGTACCTTAAATGCCGCTTGTGTAGTTTTTCTTATACACGAGGTTAGTTTGAAAGATGAGAACAAACTTTGTACTCTGAAATGATCAGAATTTAAATTATATTCAGCTCCACATTCCTTATACAGCAGTCCTTGACAGAACAATTTTCCAGTTTATCTAAAATCTGGTTGAGTGTTGGGGCTTTGGTAGAAGGAATCTGGCTAAGATTTAGCAAAGATGAGGATAATTCTACCTTGCCATAAGAAATAATACGATGTAGCTTCATCCTCCTTCACCAGAGAAGAGTCTGGCTTAGTTTTTGCTGATATAACCTTGGGTTTTCCTAGATTTGCCTTTATTCCCAGAGACAGTAAAGACTGCTATATTGGTGCATCTTATGGAACATGGAACTGTTGTCAAATAAGATTTTGTTATTGTGAAGAACTCATGTCTGCCTGGACATCCATTTCATATTTCACCTGGGTACTTTGAGTTTGGCCACCACTGCCGGCATCCTAAAGGCCAAAAACCAATTGACTCAGTGATAATGATACAGGGTAAGTTTTCTCCAAAGGCTACACTGGCAGGTATATTTTTTGAGGTTGCCACCAATCTAGCTCATAAAAACCTTCCTCATGTGTGTCTGTTCATCTATGGACATCCACTCTAATATGGTTCTTTTCTAGGCATCAAAGTAACTAATATTTTATTTAAAAATCTGTTAAATGTGTTCCTATTGAATGTAAAATTAGTCAGGTCTTTGAAACATCCTTGACCTGTTAAGCATCCCACAGAAGTCAATATCACTTAACAGTATAAAGCACGTCTTAGCTTCTGCTTTCTGACAGCAGTTAAATGTGCAATTTGCCTTGTTATTCAACATTCATGTGGTTTGATACATTCACTATTAAAATTATATATGATTTTTTTATGGTGGGTAATTTTTGATCACATAACTGTGAAAATATGAAATAGAATGGATAATTTCAACATCTTGCACACTGCAACCCTTTACAATGTGCCTGTGTTTAGAAATTGTTTAGAAGACCTTATATATAATTAGCTCGGCGATTAGTTGTAGTTTTACAAGGGCAGGCTGCTAAATTTTGCCTCCACTTATTTTTTTCTTTCCTCCACTTAAATAGAAAATGAATGGGAAAAAACATTTTAATGAAATAAAAAGGAAATATACCTACATTATTTACTTTCAAAACTGCATAATTAATTTTCTACAAAATCACCACATACTTCAATATACTTCTGCCAATACGTCACTAGTTTTTGAAATCCATCTTTAAAAAAAAAATCAGTACTGTATTTTGTTGTTGAAACCATCTCCTCACTGCAGCCTTCACCTCTTCATCAGATAAACCACCTTACCTAGTGTCTTACTGTACTCACGTCGATACACTTATCATCATAAATGTCTTGCATTAGTTCATGACTTTCAATTGGAGTAATTTTTTCCACTGCTAAGAATTCAATAATAGCACACTATTTGAAGCCTATGTCTGAACACTCTTCAATGTGCTCTGGGTGAAAAATATAAGCATCTGTATGTGCAAGGTCAAGAATGATGGAGGGGAGATACCATGTGACTATACAGAACCAGTTATATCCAGACATGTCAAATGTAACAAAAAATATTGCAGTGGAGGTAAAATTTATCAGCCCGTCCTCATATAATGTACCATGATTTTCTCTCTTTATCAATTAAATTTACCTCTCTAGATCTTAGATGGATACCTTTGACAATACAAAATTTGGTTGTGAAGAATGTTTTTCTTAATTGGTTTGTACCAGTGCTCCTTGAAGTGTGATCTGGGCACCAGTACTGGTTTATAACTAGTTATGACTAGTTCACCACAAGATAAATATAAAAATGGTTCTTGTTTAGAAACTACTGTAGCATTTTTACATTTCCACTTCAATTTAATTGAATTCTACAAGTTAATCAGTCTGCAATGGATTTGAATTAAACAAATAAAATACTTCTCACCCAAACAGAGAAAGACTGGTTATACCTTTCAGAAGATAGTACCAAAAGAAAGCAGGGAGGCAGACTCCCACAAAAAGATAAATGTATGTGCCCAAAGGCAATATAGGTAAGCAGTCAGCTTAATGCTTTACAAAGTTCCTAATGCAAATATGATTTGAGGATCTTAGATCACCTTCCCTCGGGATCCCTTGCTCCTTAAGGTATCATGTGGTGCTCAAACTCCTTAGTGCAAATCATTTAGAAAACAACAGTTGTCTCTCGAAGGCACAATTTAATATGCATGCTGTCTGGAATTGCCTGATTAGCCTGCCTTGCACAGCTCATTCCTGTGTGATTTAGCTTAGAATATTGAGGACCTTGAGGTGCATTCAGATCCACGGGTTTCCTGTGGTGATGAGCCCCATCCACTTAGCGTCCAAGAGAAGGAAACCTGACTACTGCACACCCAGTTTGCAAAGCGTGGGTAACAGAGGCTGTCTGCAGCTGGCCTTCCTCTCCACTGTCCAGCTCCTGCCATAGGTTTTATAGGGAAGAAAGAAAAGTATGGAAGAAAAGAGGAAAAAACAAAAAAAAAAGATGAAAGAGAAGAATGGGGGGAAGCTAGTTGTGTTATGGAGGAGGGAACCGCTTTGGCGTGAACTTGGTATTGGAGGATATGTGGAACTAGAGTTTAAAACCTTCACGGTTTTGTCTTTTAACCAGGGACACCTCTATGCCACTGATGCCGAGGTATTTGTATGTGAAATTCTTTCTTTCTTTTTTTCACGTTTTCTTAATTGTAGAACAGTTGAATTGTATCTTTAGTTTTGATATTTTTCTTTAAAATATTCCAGCTTGAATGGTTGGGACAGATGAGCCACCTATTGAAGTATACTTTGCCTCTGGGCACTGTGGACCACACAGTTTACAATGCTAAAGTAATCCTCAGTATTCGGTATAAATAAAGTGAGTTACTTCAATTTCATGTAATTGCTGGTTTAAGAATATTCAAGACTATTAAGTTCAAACTCGGCCCATTTAAAAGAAAATTGATTGGGGAAGCCAGGATGGCTCAGCAGGTTAAGCTCTCACTTTGTAGCCCCGGGACTGAGGATGGAATCTCGTCCCCGGCCTGTGCAGACTCATATGCTGAACTAGGGTGTACTTACTACCATGCGGGAGGCCCCCAGTTCGGTTCTTGCCCTCCGGCTCAGCCCCTGGCTCTAGGGGTCATTCCTCCCATGCTGGACGCCCCCAGCCCAGTTGTCACCCTGTGTGGCCCCCGCCCACTTGTGTGGAACAAAAACCATGTCGGAAACTGATGAAGTTCAACTATGGAAGCTGCTCTGGGCCTTCTTCCTTCTCTCTGTCTCTCTCTCTCTTTGTCGCTGTCAAAAACAATAAAATAAGTCTTTAAAAGAAAATTGGTTAACAAAGTATATCTTCAAACTTTCATTAGATACATTGAGTACGAACATTGTAAGTCACTCTGTCTTTAACCTACCATTTTTACCATCTCACTTCATATTTCATTCTGTGGATATGAGAAGCCCCTATTAATGCCCAGACAAAGGGACCTTGAATGCGTCCACTAAAATAGTGTTCACTGATCCCCATGAATTCTGAGATGAAGTGTTCACATTTTGTTAATTAATTTTTTATGTACACATGTCAATTCAGGTTAGTTCTCTGCTTCCATAGAGATTTCATGCATATACCTTTGGTGAGCTCTAATTGGAGATTTTTGCTTGTGGGTATCCTTAATCATTAAAACAATCTTGTCTCTTGGTATAGGGCTTTTGATTCCTTTATAAGTATCATCATCCCCACCACCATCACATTAGTATTTATTGAACAATCTCAGTGTAAAACAGGTAGACATTACCCCATAATGTTACAGATTCAAAGTCTTGATATATAAAAGTGTGAGTGCGGCAACTAACGTTTATTACATACGGTGTGTGGAGAATGTTATGTATTTCCTCATTCAGTCTTCCTGAGAACACTGTTAGGCTGAAATTTTTCTTTTCTTTTATATATATATATATATATATATATATACATTTATTTATTTATTTTTGACGAGAGAGAGAAAGAGAAAGAGAGAGAGAGAGAAAGAGAAAAAGAGAGAGATACAGAGACAGAGACAGAGAGAGAACTGAACTGGGGGAACTCCCCAGTTCAGCATATGGTTCCGTACGGGCCGGGGCCGGGATTCGATCCCTGGTCCCCGGCACTGCAAAGTGAGCACTTAACCCACTGAGCCACCCCGGCTTCCCCAAGAAATTTTTATTTTCTTAGTGAGAAAATTGAATCTCATTGAGCTTAAACCACTAGCCTGAACAATCAGGCTGAAATTCAAACACAGGTCTTTGGGATTCAGGAACCCCTATTCTTTACATGACCACACTACCCATTGGATTTTAGGCATGTTCAAAATGTTTTTTGTTCTCATTTAACTGTGTTAATGTTTTATGTGGTTTTAGTTCTTTAATGTATTTTTGTTTTTTTTAAGTTTTATGTATTTATTTTATTAATTTTTGACAGAGAGAGAGAGAGAGAGAGAGAGAGAGAGAGATACAGAGACAGAGACAGAGAGAGAACTGAACTAGGGGAACTCCCCAGTTCAGCATATGGTTCCGCATGGGCCGGGGCCGGGATTCGATCCTCAGTCCCCGGCACTGCAAAGTGAGCACTTAACCCACTGAGCCATCCCGGCTTCCCCATAGTTCTTTAATGTTTTATGAGTAATTATGACAGCTTGAATCGATCTCCAGATAACATTGCATATGAAACATTTAAAGATTAATACATGTAAAATAAAACTTTAAAAACTCACAGAAGGAATAGAAACTATACCACAATGAAAAAAAAAAAAAGGTGGTCTGTGTTTTAGGCTCAGATCTGCAGTAAGTTTTGCAGGTCTGGCTATAAGTTTTGCCAAGTACTTTATTTAGTCTATAAAAGGAGAAAGGACTATATAAATTCTAAGGCCTAACTTGAAAATTAGATAAATCTATACCCAAAACCTTAAAAATATTCTTGAACTATTTAAATTTTTTTTTTTTTTCAAAAGATTTATTTTATTTTTCAAGAAGTGAGAGAGAGGGAGTAAAGGTGGCAGGGCCTCGAACAGTCTCCATAGTTATATATCATTAGTTGTAATTTAGTTTCATTCCACACAGGTGGATGTGGTGATGTGCACGGTGAGAAAGAAACTGGGGGCCTCTTGCATGGGAGGCAGGAACCTTCTCTACCAAGACATCTAGGTGGTTACCAGTTGCCTGGCAGTTCAGAATATGGGGTTGCATGGGCTGGGCCGGGAATCAAACCCCTGACCTCCCAATTGTGAGGCAAGTCCCCAACTGCTGACCTATCTTGGTATTCTCTTGAGCTATTTTAATCTTACCTATTATGGAAAAAAAATATTTTTAAGGAACTTTTATTTTCTCTGACTTTGAGTAGCTTTGAATTAAAAAAAATGAAAATAAATTTGTCCTGATTGCAAGACTTTATAATAATAACAACAAAACAGTAATAACAATGCTTTACTTACTTTTAAAATCATATATTATCTTTAACCATGCAACTCTGCAAAGCTATTGAGTTGTGCGTTATGAACTGAATACTGTATCCTCCTTAAATCGGTATGTAGAAATCTTACCCCCTCAATACAATGATATTAGGTGAGGACTTTGGGAGGTAATCAGGATTAGATGAGGTCATGAGTGTGGCACCCCCATGAATGGGTTTAGTGCCCTGTAAAGAGATTTGAGAGAACTTGCTTCCTCTCTCTATGTGAAGACACAATGAGAAGTCTGAAATCTGCAGCCCAAAAGAGGTTTCTCACTAGAACTCAGCCAGACCGTCGCTCTGATCTCAGACTTCCAGCCTCAAGAACTGAGAAATAAATTTCTGTTGTTTTTGTAATTTCTAAGCCACTCTGTTATAACAACCTGAATAGACTAAGACATTATCACTACATTGCAAATTTGAGGAACTTGGTATTCAAGTAAATTCATTTGACTGGGGTCATAAGCTGTATTACAGGTAAGACTTGAGTTTCAACCCAGGTTTCCCTGAATTTTGAACCCATTTTCATTACCTCATTCCAAAGGAAGGTCCCAACTGCAGTGGTCCTTGAGCTTCTATCATAGGAGGATCTGGCTCTGGGGACTAGTTGCTGCTTTTTGAGTGAAAAGCTATGTCTAGTCTCAACAACTCGGAGTTAGATCCCAGCCAACACAATGCTATAGAGCAGGGGTGTCAAACTGGCGGCCTGCGTGCTGGGAGGTAATTTTTTTGGCCCACGATGCTCTGAAATAAAATGAAAATAGAAAAAATTGTTATGAAGAAAATAGCGCTTGGGGCGATCGAGGCAATACCGTACACACAATTCCCTCATTAACCTTTTCACTACTGAATATGAGTATACATGTAGCCCAGTGTCTTTCCTGGGGGCCTTTGGGCGTGTATAAACGTGCTGACTCAGTTCCGGTGACGTTTGTAAATGGGATGTGGCCTGCGTGAGGCTTGCCTGTTGCACCAAATGGCCCATGTTTTCATTGAGTTTGACACCCCTTTTCTAGAGGTCAATAAGAGCTTGTCCTCTTCCCACAAGGAAAGACATGGGACCCTTTGGTAGAATGAAAGGATCCAGCTCTGTTAGTTAAGATCTAATATCCTGTATATCGGGGGTCCCCAACCCCCAGGCTATGCCTGGTACAGGTCTGTGGCCTGCAAGGAGCCAGGCCACACAGCCGGAAGTGAGTGGCAGGCAAGGGATTGAGCTTCATCTGTATTTAGGGCCCCTCCCTGTCACTCACATTATGACCTGAACTCCACCTCCTTCAGAGCAGCAGCGGCATTAGAATCTCATAGGAGCATGGACCCTACTGTGAACAGTGCATGTGCAACCCCCTGCCCCAGTGGAAAAATTGTCTTCCATAAAACCAGTCCCTGGTGCTAAAAAGATCAAGGACCACTGCTGTACATACTTACCATTACTTAAAAGAGATAGATTTAGAACTTAGAATAAGTGCAACAAGATTTCACATTCAACGACTAGTAGAAAGCTTGAAGTAGTTTTCCTAAGAGGAGTTTTAGGATGAATGTATAAATATGCTTCCAGAATCATTTGGCTGAGATTATGGAGTACATAGATTCTTAAGTCCTGAGTTGAGGCTTCTTATGTTTGATCAGTGTTATCCAGAGACAGAAGAGTTAGCACACCTGGATGGAAACCAGTTCTCTTCTCCAGCTAATAATAACAACAAAGTAACTAAAAGTAACTACCGTATTTTCCGGCATATAAGATGACCGGGCGTATAAGACGACCCCCTAATTTTACAGTTAAAACATAGGTTTAGGCCTATATTCGCTGTATAAGACTACCCCCCACTTCCGAGGCTGTAGTCTTATACAGCGAATATAGGCCTAAACCTGTTTTAACTGTAAAATTAGGGGGTCGTCTTATACGCCCGGTTGTCTTATATGCCGGAAAATACGGTACCACATTAGTGAGAGGCCATGGTGTTAGGTTCTTTGCATTTATTACTTCTTTTGATTATATTAACAGCCATACTAAGCAAAAAACCCTTCCATCTTTCTCTCTCATAGCTGGAGAAGCAGAGGCCCAGAAAAGTTATTGATGGCACATAGAGGCAGAACCAGAATTTAGACTAATTTCAGATTTACAAATTTACAGAAAAAGAAAATGTACAAAAAACAATTGTGTCTGAGGGCTATTCGGAAGGTAACCAGCCATATAACCATTCTCATTATATTGACAATGGCTGTTTGTTTGTTTTTTTTGTTGTTGTTGTTTGTTTTTTTGTTTTCCACACAGCCCTTGGAATGATCAGATTTGCCTGTTAACATTTTATCCCATTTCAGAGCCCACACCCTCCTGCTTTACTACCTCCCTTCAAAGAGGACCCATCATTTAGGTATTTTTAGACTCCTAGGTTTATCTGATCTCATGATCAGTTCAATGTGCCCACCTTGTTCAATGCCCTAGTGAAATTCTGGATGTTAAATATATTTGAACTTGAAGAATCTGTGACATATTGTAGTTATATGAAGACTACACATGAGTGTTTCTGGGGTGGAAAATGACTACCTTTTTGAAAATTGCTCTTCTAAAATGTTTCTGAGTTGACTGATTGGTTTTCAAAAGATATTGACAAAAGACTAGTTGTGATAAATAATGCACCTTGTATTCTTTTGTTTTGTGGAGATTTCCTTTTTGTGTGGAATTCCTTTTTTTGTAGATTTGTTTATTTACAGAATTGTTGAGATAAAAATTAAATGGAAGTGTTTAGATTTTTCTCAGATTTACAAGGATGTGTCCAGAAGAGGGCAGACTTGCATGAGACAGTTGTTATCTGTGTAATTTAAATGATCTGCATGCCAACCCAGTACAGTAGCAATGAAGATTTAATAATACATAAAATGAAGGCTTATTTTTATTTGGAAAAAGATTTCTAATAAGACCTCAGATTCAAAAGGTTTACAAGAACAATATATACTCTTCAATGTATTCTAAATGCAAAGAAAACATTTGTTTGAATCGATTTTTCTTTCCAAGGCAGCACTAGTTTCCTCAGTATTTCTGATGGTCCTTTTTATTTGTTTGTTTGTTTGTTTTGCTTTTAATGCTGGACATACCCTTACTCACCAAGGCAACTTCAGTAGTGAATGCTTTTGCAGTTAGAAAACTTATAAAGAAAGGTAAAAGCTGATTTAGACTTATAGTATCATTTAATTTGCTCTGCTGCTGAAGGAGGAATAGTGAAAATTCCCTACTTATGAATCCACTTTATAAATGTTCGATATAGAAATGTGATTATCTACAACCCACTGCCTTTCCCTCCTCCTGTCTCTAGCATTATAGTCTGCCCCATCCCTCTGCCCAGCTGCCACCCTCGCTGACCCTTCCGTTGGCACCTCCTGGTGGCTATCTCTGAGAACTGATTCCATCTCCTAGCACCTTTCACTACATCTCATTTGAAAACATCCTTAATTAATTTTGTTTAAGGAATTGTGATATTGTGATTTATAATAATGAATAAATATTTGCCCTTCCTCTACGTTTGTTTCTAGCACACGCTTCTAAAACCTTGGCATTTCCTAAGTGATGACAGCCATAGAATTGTCCTTTGTTGTGTCATTGAGGTGACTTTTTGGACTCGCTGAAGGATGTGGGCTTCTTGCCAGAGGAGCCAGTCATATGACTGGAGGCTGAAACTTTGGGAGAGAAGTTGGAGAGTGGGTTTACTCACCAGTTGCAAATACTTAAATCAGCCATACCTTGCGTAATGAAGCCTCTGTAAAACCCCAAAAGAGAGGGTTTGGAGAGCTTGCAAGTTGGTGGACACATAGAAATTCTAGGAGAGTGACATGCAGTGAGGGTGCAGAAATCTCCTGAGTGATCTCCATTCCTTGTCCTATGTGTATCTTCCATCTGGCTGTTCCTGAGTTATATCCTTTCATAATAAAAGTGGAAATCTATTAAGTAACATGTTTCTCTGAGTTATGTGAGCTGCGTAGCCAATTAACTAAGCCCAAGGATGAGGCCCTTAGAACCTCCTAATCTATTGGTCAGAAGCATAGTCAACAAACTGGGCTTGAAATTGGTTGGCATTTGAAGGGAGGGGGTAGAGGGCAGTTAAATGAGACTGAACTCTTTAACTTGTGGGATGTGATGCTGTCTCTGGGTAGAGAATAACGAGTTGAACTGAATTATAGGACACCCAAGCTATATCCTATCAAGCAGGGAAGCAGTCCAACAAGCATTGCTTGTTGGTGTGGGAGACCGTCCCCCCACACACAGTGGAACTGGGTCCCAGAATCGCCCATTAGGAAGCTTCTTTCTTTTGGACTCTGATATAACCATTTCCCTCACCTTCTTCCATCTTCCTACTTCTGTCATATTATGTTAGAGAAGTCTCACAGTATCTCCAAGGGAAGATGTCTGAAGTTTATGCAGTTTGGAGGTATTGAATGGCAAGACTAAGCCACGTAGCAGGGCACTCTTCCAGAGGGATTTTGTGCAATAACGAATTTTATAGACCCTTAGAGGAGGCAATGCAGAAATGGGATATGCTTGGTTAAGAGTTTGGGCATTTTTTTGGAAGTCTAGCTGGTCATATTTTCTAGGGTAAGGTGAGCTAGCTAAAGGAAGCTGGAAGATTGCGATTGGTGTACATTAGGTCTCTTTGACATGTGTGTCTTATAAATATAAAATGCTCGCTGGCTTAGGTTTAGATTTGTCATGTGGGCTGGGCCCATGGGGTAACCTCCATTTTGTGGGTCTGGATATGGGAATTAACCTATGGGAGGTCATTGTTTAAAAAGATAATACAAAATTATGAGTAAACAGTAGATATAGGGCTTTGGAGGTGACTATGCAGGTGAAGAGCTCTGAAGCTTAAAATTCATTAGCTTTTATTTCTCTTTTATATGCCCCTCACTACAGTCACCTTTCTCCCTCTTTCTCCCACCTTTCTTATGCACCCCATTTGTTCCTTATATTATCATAGAAAGGGTGATAGAGCTTGATTCTTTCTGCTAGTGGAGTAAAGAATTACACATCAGTGAAACAAGGGAAAGTAGAGTCAAGAGAGGCAAAAAAGCCTGATGGATTTGGTATTTGAGTGTTATCGCTGGTGCTGAGCCAGCCCTGCAAATGTGATGAGACTTAGGTCATTTGATTGACATGTGTAGGTCCTATGATTGTTTTCTTTCTGTTCATGCCCTTACTCAGATAGCACACAGAAAAACCTATAGGTGAATGTGTGTGTGTGTGTGTGTGTGTGTGTGTGTAATTTATTATAATTACATTATAATGAGGTGACAGTTAAGCCAAGACAGACTCCAGCTGTTTACGAATGTGCCAAGATCTACATAATTCTGGTTGGATTTTACTTCCCCTTTATCAGGATGTTTTAATCACAAAATAGTTCCTGGGGAGTGGAGCTGGGTGGCACAAAGCACTGATCATATTATTTTCTATTTCTCCTGTCCTTTTTGCCTAACTTTCTACCTAACACTTAGGTAGCCAAAAAAATAAAAGATAGTAGAAAGCTACTCTGCTTCTTCTGGTTGCTAAGTCTCAGCCTGAAAATACTCTCTGTCATTTTGAGATGAAATTAGGGATAATAAATTATGCCATTAACCTTTAGAGTTCTTTTTCTAATCTCACCTTTCCTCACTCTCAAATAAAACAGACCCTCCCTCCCCCCCTCCCACCACTATTCAGCATTCAGACTGAGTATGAGAATGTTTCACATTCACTTTGTTCTCAATTGTGTCTAATTATCAGCTTATAATACTGTTAGGTTACACTGTATTTAAAAAATCAACTTTTAGTTTGCATATATGCCAGTTTGACTATCCTCTTAAATTAGGACTTCCTGGCCTGCTTACAAAAATCACCATACAGAGCACTTTTAGGAGAAACCACTAATGGTGTTCCAAAGGGCAAGCTTAGAAATGAAACTTGAGCAAACAGCCTGCTTCGGAGCTCAGGTCCTTCTGTGTGACCTGGAAGATAAGGGGTCCTTTGTGTGGTGGCCCAGTCTTCAGGCACAGGTCTTCACTCCGGTGATGTCTTGCCATATCTGCACACAGCTCCCATGACTTGATATTTCTCTACATTTCTTCCCTTTACAAATCAAGTGTAATTACAAGGTTAATGGTATGTTACTGTGCCTTCCAATGAAAATCAGTATCATTTGTCATCATTGTGTGGAAGACAACCACAAAAATAAATACAATGAAATTAATTACTAAGCGGATACTGAGGCCTGCTGCCTGTACTAAAAAGGAAGATTAGAAAATGCTGTAGAGGCTTGAAGAACAAATTAGAAGCCAAGACATTTTTCTAGACCTAATCAGAAAGTTTCAAAGAGAAGTAAAAGGGGAATGCATTTCCCTCTAAGTGATTCAGTGGTACTTATTGACTCATCCAGGTTCTATCTTCAGAATACCATTGAGAAACTGACAGAGAAGTTTCTTTCATTTACTCTTGTAGGAATTCTTGATGTCTTGTTAAGATTCATTCCATTATCCCAATGCTGGATAGAATTGTAAGTTATAAAACATAGAAGCACACATTGTTTTAACTCTGTTTTTAGTCATATTTTTACCTGTTTTCTATCAGCTTTTATTGGTAAAATACCTCTTTCCCAGGAATATTGTGTTGAATAAGATCAGTGTAAGTGAAAATGCCCAGAACAGTGTGTGGCCCCCCAAAACGGCAGCCCCCTCAATTCTCCTCCCTCTTCTCAACCAAGGAGGAACTGAGAAGTAAGGGGAGGCCACAATCTGCTCACTGCCATCTATTTCACTGTATGTTTTGTTTAAAGGCATTTGAGCCCCTTGTTTTTATACATAATATGAATAAAAGTATACAATTTAGAGCTTGATTTTTTTTTTAAGTTTTTACTTATTTTATTAATTTTTTGACAGAGAGAAAGAGATACAGAGACAGAGACAGAGAGAGAGAGAACTGAACTGGGGGAGCTCCCCAGTTCAGCACATTGTTCTGCACGGGCTGGGACTGGGATTCGATCCTCGGTCCCTGGCGCTGCAAAGTGAGCGCTTACCCCACTGAGCCATCCCGGCTTCCCCAAGAGCTTGATTTTTAAATAACTGAATTAGTATCAACATTACGTGATTTTTATTTTTATTTTTTATAGCTTTAGCAAACAGTAGCAGAAACACAGTAGTGAGGATTTATTTGGACTGACATTCTAAATTGATTTCTCAGTGTAGCATTTATACATATGAGTATATTCACAATTTAAAAAATGTAAAGACACATTCATGTGTGTGGTATGTGTATATATGTGTTGGAGGGATTTGTAGCTGTCAGAAAACTTTGTTGTCTGACATTTAAAAAAAAGTGAATCAAAATTTAAGGGGAAGCCGGGATGGCTCGGTGGGTTAGGCGCTCACTTTGCAGTGCTGGGGACCGAGGATCGAATCCCGGCCCCGGCCCGTGTGGAACCATATGCTGAACTGGGAGCTCCCCTAGTTCAGTTCTCTCTCTGTCTCTGTATCTCTCTCTCTCTCTCCTCTGTCAAAATAAATAAATAAATAAAATATATATTTAAAATTTAAGAAAATCAAATGATCTATTCACATTTATGCACATAAATCATAGCTAAAATTACAGGTATTAAATCATGGTATGCACATTTTGCATAAGGACAGAACATTTGTTCTTTAATTGAGATGGAGGCAGCCCCAAAGAGATTGCAATAGCTTTAAATGGCACTTGACAGGTTTTTAAAAGTATTTTCAAGAACACCTTAAGGCACAATGTATAGTAATGTAGTTACTACAAGGCTGTTAGATTCATTACCATGTATTGTTCAGAATCCAAAGATCAGATAAATTAGATTTTAATTGGGTTTTAAAGCTAAGGGGAATAAGTAGATAAGGCAGAATTAGTCAGAAACATACTAATGTAACAAAGCCTTTAGTTCTCTAAGGGTCTTGTGTTAAAGACCAGACAGCTATCACTGATAAATGGTGTAGTGGAGCAGTCCAGGAAGGTTGACATTGGGAAGTGGGGAGCCCTGTGATCCAACATTATCATATTACCTGGCACAAGGGAAAACCAGAGACCAGACCTGACCTTTTACTTGTATTGTAGAATTTTGAACACATAATGCAATGGAGTTTTACCAAGCTGATAGGACTTCTCAAATACAGAATTATTGTTTTTTGCTAGTGTCTTTTAAAATAAAAAATTAAGGTATAGCACCAAGTTGTTTGTGGCCAAGTGTGTTCAATACCTGATTTTGTAGAGACTGGGTAGTGTTAATGGCTTGTAGAATCTGATTACACACATAGACATATGCATTTTTAAGATTTAACTCTCTGTATAAGCCTGGCTATTTTTCAGTTCCTCTCATTTTTTCCTGTCATTTCATATGTTTACATTGGAATAAATATGTTTAAATGATTGTTATCTTAATGTGGTTAAAAAATACATCCAATTAAATTATTTTGTTTCCTGTAGTCTTTTAGAAATATATATTTTTTTTTTTCTTAAAAGTTATGAACCCTTATTTTAAGCACTTTGAATACCTTTGCCCTAAAGAATAATGTTTGCTTTGGGAGTCTTATTTTTATTTCACTTGTTTTTAAATATCTTAATTATCTATTATATGGTTAATCATTTGTCAGTAAATTCAATTAGAGTTTAACATTAAGTCTTTTTCTTCTCATGAGTTAGATAGAATTAGAAATTATATCACGTTGTTTTAATATTTATTATCATGAACTTATGGAGTCTTAAGAACATATCTACATGCATAGAAAATTAAAAAACATCAACAAATAGTCATTTCTAGAAATGTTCTAGAATATTTCTGGAACTTTGACAGTTTTGTTTCTAACATACTTGAAAAGTGCTCATTATGAATATAAAATGGAAGATAAATATGCATTTGATCATTTGGGACTAATTTTGCTTATGAATACTCAGTATTCCCATTACAGTCATTTACCCTACCTCCGTTTTTTCCATCCCCAAACTTTTTCATCCTAGGAATTTGAACAGAGGTGGCAGTCAGCCACCCATTGCTAGGCTGACAATAGGCAGCAGGTGAAGCAGGACACTGACATCTATGGCATATGCGGGGCTGTCAGAATTTTTCTCCCTCTCCAACATCATACTCCCTTCTTCCAAAACATTTCTGTTAATATGTTCAAGTGGTCTGTCTGGCAAGTGTGTTTCATTAGGAGTCCCTTCTAATTTGGCCATAATTTCAAGGTCAATCCCAATTTGGTTCAGTGAACAACTCTCTAGGCTGTGACAGCTAGGCTCCCATTTTGGAAACAAAGCAAAAAAGTTCAGTTCTAATTCTGAAGAAACGTATGGTGGCCCACGCCAGCCAATTATTATGTGATCCTCTTGTGCTCATCTAGTGAGCATTTACTGAGCACCTACTTTTTGCAAGCTATCCAAAGATAAGTCACCAAGCCACTTTGCAGTCTGTTAGAGTAGAGAAGATGTATTTTATAAAATCCTGCTATTAGAGAGCTTCACTTCCTTACCCAATGTCATACAACCAGGCAGTGCCTGTACTAGGACTTTTCAGATCCATGCAGACTGACTCTAGACCACCAGGAAACTGTCTCCAGACATCAACAGACCAGGAGACCTAGAGCTCCAGGAAGGCAGTTATTTCACCAAAGGCCACACAGAAGCTGGTTGGTGACAGAGCTTATCCAAGTCTCACCGAGCCAATGGACTCCAAGTCTAGTACATGGGCTGCCCATCAAGCCTTTCCCAGTGAAGTTCTAGATTTTGTTTTGTTAAGGGATTGTTCTCAATTTTCACAAAGAAAACCAAAGGGTAATTGTTACTGTAGTAGGTGGTACTGAAAGTAGCAGAAATGAAATAACATGAGCCCTAAATCCCAAGAAGTTTGATTCTGGTAAGCCAGGTATCCTGTTGGTAGGAATAAAATGGCAAGTAAGGGGGAGGGGGTCCTGGCAGCAACATACCTGATAATGTCTACCATTTATTGTTCTCATGCACTAAACCACATTTTGTCCAAGTCACCAACCTAGAGAGGCAGTATTACCCCCATTAATTGCAGTCAGGATTAATTAGAATTCTGATCTGTCTGGCTACAAATTCCATTTGTGTTCCACATTCTATCCTTGCATGGAGGAAAATCATTTGAGACTCTATATAGAAATGAAAAACCCTGTATAGACTGGTCCATGTGATACATTGAGAACATGAAGTTCCATTTATGGACATATGTCTTTATTGAAGCAGGCCTCATGAGAAGTTATTCAGAACAAATAACTCATAAAACGCCTTTCAAAGGAGGAAGTTAAAGAGAGTGTTGATTCTGCAGAAAAATCACTCTGGACAGAAATCAGTTAGGAATTACATTCAAATGCTATTAAGAGCAACACCAATAACAATGACTTCAAAAGGATAGATGTTTATTTGTATTTCATATAAAGAAGTCCAGAGACAGACATGCTCTTGATGACATTCTTGACCTCATCCCAGGCTCCTTCCACCTCTTGGCTCTGATATTTTGGCACTAATTTCCGTCCTCCACTCATTTCAGCCCCATTCCAGGTAGGGAAAGCAAGCGAATGCTGGCCAGCTCAGAAACTGCCCTTCACAATTTCCCCAAAGCACCACTGAAGGCTTGCACTGTGCATGTGCCATCTTCACCTGCAAAGAAAGCTGAAAATACAAGGAGATTTAGTTTTTTTAGCTGGTCACATTGCTACTGCAAACAAGATAGGGCCTTTATAGAGGGAGAGGAAGGGCCTGAGAATGGATATTGGTTAGGCAGCTAGTAGCTTCTGCCCTAGGGCATGTAGGCACTCTATAAAGGTATCCAAAAATGAAAAGTAATCTAAAATTGACAATTCTGCTAGAATGACTGTATAATATTCTTAAAGATAGGTGATAAAATATACAGAGTATATTAATTCTGCTACAACGTGCTTAACAAGTAGAGAATTTCAAGAATAGATTCATCAATGAAGTAATAACATACCAAATTTCTTTCTATGCATCTGTTTCTAAATAAGAATATTGCAGCCTGAAATTGTTTAGAATCAAGGAAACAAACAACTCTTAGGAAAATCAGTAAAGGAAAGATTGAAATTCTCCTATCTGTTATCAATATTTATTGAAAGCCTCTTAGTTTCCAGGCATTGTGCAGTCCTGGGAGGAGCCCATTGGGAACAAAACAAACACAGAACTTACCCTTGAATACTGCCAAGTCTAGTCACTTAATTCAAAAACCATATTCTATTTGTCAACTGTAGTTGTAAAATAACTTTAAAAAAAGGAAAAAAAAAAACCTACCTTATCTTCATACCTGGCAACAATCCACTAGCTATAGACAGTGTTTTTTTGTTTGTTTGTTTGTTTGTTTGTTTTATGGAAATGTTTTATTTCACTTAAATTGCAAAAAGAAGGAATTGGATATCTTATTCATTCAATCAACAAGTCGTGGTAGTACCGGACTTGTTCAGAGAAGAGTTTGGGTATGTGGGAGTTTACTCAAACCAGGATGTGAGTCCTTTCCAGTCACCCTTTCAGAAGCTGCCACCTGGTTACACCAGCCACTCAGTCACTCTAGACTAGCCAGATGGACTGCTGACAGTGGGTAGCGGTAAAAGAAATCAGAGTAGAGAACAGTGGGGGAACACCTAGAAACTTAAATTTGAGAGTGATCGCACCAAAGGGCCAAGCAAGGAAATGCATGAGCACATGTTTCAAAAACACCAACATCTTAAGTGTCTGAAGAAAATTCTGGAGTAGAAGAGTGAATCACTGATATATGTATTCATCACAAGAAACTGTCGTGTTCAATAAGTAAAGAAGGAGAACAGGGGCTCAGACAATGCCTGTCATACATAGCATACTAACAGCATTCATTGTAACATTTTATTTAGCCTATTAAAGGTTCATTAAAGACAGTTCCTGAGCACATATAATATTTTATTGCAAGTACTGTGTTTCATGTACCAACATTTGTTTGCAGGCATATACTTTGTTGCCATTCTCAGAAGAGCAAAGGTCAAGTGATATCACTTAACACTTCTGCCTTTCCTCAAAGAGAAGCTTATTGCTTTTTTCATCATTTGAATATTAAAAGTCATACATACTATCTGTACTGGAAAATATAAAATTAAACAAGGTATAAAAAAGTTATATATATTGTTTTGTCACTCAAACACAACTGCTTTTGAACATTTGATGCACATTTTTCCAATATGTGTCTTTGTGAAGGTTTTGGTGTTCTTTTCTATGTAGTTAGCATCTCATGTGTTCACCATTCAATGTGTTCAATTCTCTCTTTCTGTCTCTTTTATTTTCCATATGAAAATTTAGCTCTCCACTTCAAATCAGCAAGCACTAGATACTTTTATTTGCCTACTAAACTACATCAATTTATATCTTTGAGTTAACTGATATATGCTAAGTACCATGATAGATCCTGGAGATGAATAGCCAAATGAGTCACAATCCCTGCCCTCTGGGATTGTAGAGAAATTCATTTATTCAACAGATATTTAGTTACATGCCCTGTATGTCCCCATACAGTGCTGGCAAACCACAAATCCAGTTGTGAAGACGATCTCTTAAGGGAGACTCACAAATGATCTGATGCTGCCTCTGTCATGTGTAGGACAGAGCTGTATGTAAGGTTCTGTGGAAGCAGGAGAAAGGGGGGCTCCTCAAACCTAGGAAATTAGGTGTGAAATGGTTCCAGGACAAAGGGATGTCCAGGCTAATTTTTAAAATATATTTTTATTTATTTATTTTTATTTTTGACAGAGAGAGAGAGACACACACACAGAGACAGAGACAGAGAGAGAACTGGCGGGACTCAATCCTTGGTCCCCGGCGCTGCAAAGCGAGCGCTTAACCCACTGAGCCATCCCTGCCCCCCCCCCCCCCCGCTAATTTTTAAAGCATTCAAGTAAAAAAGTAGGAAAGTCTATTGTAGGCAAAGAAAAGTAATGGAAACCATGTATCATTAGAATGGTGAGAGCCTTCTCTATCCATCCATTCTAATACCGTCTTTTCCCAGAGGAGGGAACCGAGGCCCAGAGAGGTTTAATGTGCTCATATTCACATAAATCCACAATGGGAGCTAGAGACATGTCTCAATGCTACACTCTCAGAGCAGGAGCAATTGCCAAAGATAAAGGCTAAATTAAGCCTTTTTTTTTCATTTCATATTTAACACCAAATGAGAGCAATGATCAACAGCACTGCACAATAACAGAAATAATTTGAGACCCTTGGTCACTGTGTTAATTACTCTAAGAACTGAACTGAGAGTCTTTTACTTTGGCCAATAAGGGAGATTTTTTTTTTAAAACAATATTTTTCTTAAACTCACATATCAGCATATACATATCATGATATCAATCAAAATAAATGCTTGGTATAGCCTAACTATACCAAATATAGCAGAATTGAAATTAGCCAGAACCCTGCAGCCTTTCATGGTAATTTGATCTCGCTTTTCCTTTCAGAGAGGAAATTATAAGATAGAGGTGTGTTATCAGACAACAAGTTGATACCATGCCAGACACTATGTTCTGAGCCCCCACAGTGGCTCCCCACTGTGTTAAGAACTCCTTGTTACTTTCATTAGGAAGGGTGCCCATTGGCAGCTTATAGTTGCAGTGCATCAATAGAGGTTTATTTCTGAAAGTCACTTCCAGGGTTCTCACACAGTGAACCAAGACTTCTGCTACCTGGGAGAAACACCAAAACCTACTATTTACAGCAGTGGCCCTCATGCATGAAAGATACCAGGATCAAAGTCAGATAAAGCTATGTTCTGCTGACCTGGAAGGAAAGGGAGTAATTTAGCTATAAATAGTCAAATAACCAGATCCCCGTACCTTAGGAATTCTAATGTGTTGATTTTCTAGCACATGGAAATTATATTTTCACATTGGTTATATTATCCATGGCTTAAAGTACTGCCTTGTTTCAGTTTAAATTTTACATAAGCAGAGATTACTTTCAGATTTCTGGGATAATAGTACATTAAAATAAATTGCAGTTGTTTATGAAAAAAAGTTACCAACAGTTCCAATGGAGAATCTGACTCCTTAATGAGTATTTTCTTTTTTTCACTGAAGCCCTTCATTTGTGGTTTTTGAAGAGATTTATTTTACACATGCATGCGTTACATTTCTTCCTAGTTCAGTTTAATAGATTGTGTATCCAATGTGATTTATTTTCCTGGTCTTTCTGAAATTGGTGGCTTGGAGTTCCATTTTGCTTCCTAATGCTTTAAAAACAATATCCTACAATTGGAAGGATGCAAAGTAGCACTTATATAACAGACATTTTTACAAAGCGATATTTGTCTTGTAAAGCAATTGCCTCATGGGGAGGGGGGAGAAACAGAAATTTAGGGTTTGCATAGCTATGGAATTTGTAAGTCATTAGATTGGCTTCAGTATAGGTAAATTCCTTTCAACCACAATGTTTCATACAACTAGTATTTATCAGGTGTTTGCTATGTGCTGGATGATGGAGGATGTGAGGGGATAAAGGCTTTGTAGGGTACAGGCCCTTCCCACATTGTCTGTAAATCCAGCATAGAAGATGAGTACACCAAGGCCACATCAGGAGGTGGTATTATCTAAGTGCCTAAGGGAGGGGAAATAAAAAAGAAGAGGACCTAAAAGGACTTCATGATGTAAGCAGGATTTATTATGGACTTGAAGAGGAAGCTTTGATAAGTTTGTGTAATGGGCAGGTAGCAAAAAGGAGGACATTTGAAAAGAAGGCAGCAACAGGACTTGTGCAGTGGTCTCTGCATTCTCCTCATTGCACAGCATCTTATGCAAGTTCAAGGACCAAAAAATATATTCTAAATGAAAAAATGAAAGAGAAGTTTGTAATCAAATCCAGAGTCAGCAGGGAGTAATTTCTGTAACAAGAATGTGAGATCCTGTTGGAGAGCAGTCCTGTGACCCACACTGATTTTCATTTGTCTTCCCTAGCACAAAGCTGTGTTCAAAACATGCTTCAACTGGGGACTCTTAGTGTACACCACCAACTTTACCTAATGAAATTAAATTAAATGTTGCTCTGTCTTTTGTAGGAATAGAAATGAAAGGAATGCCATGTCATTAAGATGAAAGTATAAATAAGTCAGACTGAAAGAATCAGGAAACACATGACCTCACTTATAGGTGGAATATAAAAGTGAAAGTAACAAAGACACAGAGAC
>PVKE010005303.1:0-59695 GCA_004027555.1 Craseonycteris thonglongyai
AGCAATATTTTTTAAGAGTAGTTTCTTATGTATTTTGAAAACAAGTTTCATCGGTAGTTATATTGCCTATTTGTATGCTACAGTGCTATCCAGTTGAAATAAGTACGTTGAATTAAAATGTTAGTTTTGACTTGTGCTACTCTGTAAAAACACATGGGAGAGTTTGTATAGAGATTCGATGTTTGGTAATTTATGTATTTAGGTAAAAATGGTCATTTTACGCTCTTTTAGGAGAAATGCTTACACGTTTAAAAATACACAAAGCCATAAATGATTTTGAGGTACGATTTCAAGAATCTCGGATTCAGAGTGCCACGTTTCCGTGTCTTATGCTCTGACCTGGTGTCTCCCTGTTGAGACAGGTGGGGATGAACTATTTTTTTTCTGATATTGTTCTTGCCTAGATTTTTTAATAGAGAACTTTTGCCTTGTGTTATTCCTTTTCTTATGATTTTAAAATTATATGTCACCCTAATAAATCAGAATTTTACTTCCAATGACCTCTAAAATTGTTTAAATATTGATAATCAATGTCAGTGCCTCAAATATGGTTCCAGTGGCTGGCTAACCTGTAGCGTTACTTGTGCTGAGCACTTCTGTGTAGCTCTGTGTACTCAGACAGGTGTCGGGAATGTCAGCGTGAATATTTTATCATGTTCTCGTTATCGGCAGTGACACTGGGACCACTCACCTTATGGCGCTATTCAAATCTTTAATGAGGCCATTCTGACTGTCTCTTACACAGATCAGTAACTGAGGCATCAGCTAATGCAGGGGACTTGTCAAAGGCTCCTTATCAATTCGGTGAAAGACCACTCATATGGTTCTTTAATTTTCCAACTTTCATCAGAGGGTACTGTACATCATAACATTTTAATATCATTCATCACAGTAATTAAATATATAGATTCATTTGGGGATGTCAAGTTTTTACGTTGTTTTTATTGTGGGCTTTTGGTTATTCAAGAATTTTGTTGGTTATATGAGTTTTTTTCAGTGTAATAGTAATCAACTCTCTGTGTCTGTACTTTTTTTTTGGTGAGGTAGTCCAGAATAAGATGTTTAGAGTGGTAAATTCGTATTGTGAGGAGCACCTCTGTTTATTTACAGAGTGATAGAGAGGAATGTATCGTAGTTCTGAGCTCATAAGAATTTGAGTGATTGAATGAATGAAGATGTGTGAGAGGAAAGAGTGTTACGATGATGCTTTTAGGATATGCAAAATCCGTAAGTATACAGTTAATAAATAATAGCAATATGGCAGTTAATTGTATGTCAGGATTTGTTTTATCCTGAGCATATATCTTAATTTTTTTTCAAGGTCACATGATTTTGCTTTACAAAAGTTCACTAAAGGTTTTATTTGCACTATAAATATGTGTTACTTCATTGGTCTTAAGACATTGACACAAACAGATGGTTCCTCCCGTTTTTTGTGTTTATATTTTGCACGTATACAATGTTATGCATGCATAAAAATCTAAGGTGGGGAAGCCGAGATGGCTCAGTGGGTTAAGCGCTCACTTTGCAGCGCCGGGGACCGAGGATCGAATCCCGGCCCCGGCCCATGCAGACCCATATGCTGAACTGGGGAGATCCCCTAGTTCAGTTCTGTCTCTCTGTATCTCTCTCTCTCTCTGTCAAAAATAAAAATAAATAAATAAGTAAAATATATTAAAAAAAAAAAATCTAAGGTGCTTTAATAAGCATGTTTAAAATACTAATTTTAGTAAGGAAAATATCTTTTTGAATGATGGGAGTGAGTAAATTATCGCTGACACTTTATTTTTCAATGAGAATTTAAATCCCTGATTTTTACTAGACTTGTTAAGTTAATGAGACATAAACACTGGGTCAAGTTTATCCAGGATCGATTATGCATATTAACTTGAAAATAAGTGCTTATCTGAAGTTTCAGATGACTACCAACATAGTGGGATAAGAGGCACATATTAAAATAATTGAGCTTTTAAATTATATTATATGTATAAGGGCATTTTTATATCTAAATTGTTGAGTTAAATCCAAATTATTAAATCATAGACTGCATAAACTTTGAAACGTCTAATTTGAGGCAAAGATTTTGATTTTGGGGGTTTTTTTTTGTTTGTTTGTTGGTTTGTTTTTAAAGATTTATTTTATTGATTTTTGACAGAGAGAGACAGAGACAGAGAGAAGGAGAAGGGCCCAGAGCAGTCCCCATAGTTGACATTAGTTTTCCATATAGTTTCACTGCACAGGCGGGCACAGGGCTGCGCAGGGCAGGAACTGGGCCGGGAGCCTCCCACATAGGTCCCAGCAAGAACTGAACTGGGGGCACACCTCAGTTCAGCATATGGGTCCGCCTGGGCCGGGGCCGGGATTCGATCCTCGGTCCTCGGGGCTTCAAAGTGAGCGCTTTACCCACTGAGCCATCCCAACTCCCAAGATTCTGTTTTTAATTGTAATGATTACCCTAGATTGAGTCAACTCATATTTTCTCCTTACCGTATTTTCCAGCGTATAAGACGACCCCCTAATTTTACAGTTAAAACATAGGTTTAGGCCTATATTCGCTGTATAAGACTACAGCCTCGGAAGTGGGGGGTCGTCTTATACAGCGAATATAGGCCTAAACCTATGTTTTAACTGTAAAATTAGGGGGTCGTCTTATACGCCCGGACATCTTATACACCGGAAAATACGGTATCCATCTTTTGGTACATGAAGGAAAAAGATCTTTGCTAATGGAAAGGAATTATTATTTTGGTTAGGCAGTTGATAACTGTATAAACCTCTATAGCTGTTTGTTATCATTGTTGAAGAAGTTTTTGCTATTTGAACTAATTTATTAAGAATGGACATACCCAGTGGTTCCAACTAACTACTTAATTCTGGCAGACACATAACCATTTATCTGAGATAAATAGCCTTAAATCTTGCTGCTGGAAATGGGTGTCATTTTAAATCATTAACAAGTGCAAATATACTGATAACTGTGTTGATTTCCCATTTCACCTACTTGGATCAGTATGGACCTCAGTTTGGTTGAGCTGATATTTAACTCAATAGATATTTTCATACCAGTGTAAGTCATTATAATCCCCACTGTTTAATTTTCAGATAACTTTGTAGAAAGGTGGAACACATTTATCTTCCACATTTTAGAAAGGCTACACTTACTAATGGCTTTCATGTGGTTTTCTTTGTTGTTGTTTTTTGACCACAGTGCACAGCACAAAATCACATTTTGCAATGTGCCCTGGTGGACACATACCTGCATCTGTGTGTATTTCTAACCGAGAATTTCGCATTACAGCGCCCTCCCTGTGTCCTCCCAGCACAGCCAGGTCCCCCATTATTTGAAGAGCACTTCAGTAGAAATTGCCAACCTTCAAGTGAATTTGATCCTGAATACCTGGAAATATATAAACATTAGTACAGTGCAGGTTCTTAGAAATGTTCCAAATTATAGTTTCTCTTTGTTTATATATTTTTGGCAGTTTCTTATTTTTATAGTGTCAGGTTCAAGATGAAAAATGCCTGGAATTTATGTGATTTTCAGAAAAAATGTGAGTGGGTGAGGTGTCTTTTGGTGGGGGCGTGTGTCACTGTGAGCTTTGACGGATGCTCGCCAACCACATGACTGAAGAGATCTTCAGGGGTCATCTTGTGTGACCTCTGTCAGACAAAAAGCGACATCGGCAGCTCTTAAGAGATTATCCTGGTGCACGTGGACAGGCTCAGCCAGGCGCAGCGCGGTGTAGATTCCGTGTGTCTCGTCGCTGTAACTGGAGCCATTGCTGTAGCAGCTGCACAGCGGTCTGGCTTGAGCTGGGCGCGAGGCCTCTGTTAGCGGTAGACTTGTGTCAGGTGTGTTACCGATGGAGTGGGTCCTTGAGGAGTGGGGCTGTGCTCCCCTGCCGGGCTGAAGGCGTCCCGAAGGAGGACGAGGCACAGGGACTACAGACCTGGAACCAGTCCCAAAGCCCGCACAGGGCGTCACTGATGTCACCAGCTCCGTGACTTGGTTCTCAGGGATGGCCTCTTTCTGCTTTCAGAACTCCAGATGCCCCTGGACCCGAATTGACACTGCCTGCAAGCATCGAGTTCAGGGAAAGTTGTGAGTGATTTCAGATTCTATTGGTGGTGAATTATTTCTTGTCCCATTTTTCTTCATCTGATTTTCATGGGGTTTTTTTGTTCTTTTTTTTCTTTTTTCTTCTGTTTTTGAAATCTTTTCACAGCTGAAGATTCATTTTTATCTGCCATTATAAATTATACTAATAGCTCTACAGTCCATTTTAAGTTGTCACCTACATATGTGTTATATATGGCATGTCGGTATGTATTGTCGAGCCAGTACAGACCCGATGTCAGTCCCACAGAACGGACTCACAAGGTGATCGCAATAGTCAACAAGATGGTGAGCATGATGGAAGGGGTGATTCAGGTGAGTCCCGCCTGCGACGCCGTGCCAGCGCCATGACTGCTTAGCCGCTAAGTGACTTCAGTCCCTATCGGGACTGTTTCAGATTCGGTTACGTGTTTGCCTTTATCTTAAGAACCATTTTCTGAATTAAAAGTCATATAATTTGTGTTTAAAATTGTTTAGTTTTAAAAGTTGAAAAGAAATGGCAACTTTTTTCTATTGCTTTCCTACAAACTTGGGAATAAGGCTAGTTAACTGTGTGGCTGTTACTAGCGATCATGGAGACCCTTAAAATTGTAATAGTTGTTGTATGAAAAGTATTGAGACTGGAGTTTTCTTAGAATTTTTTTAAAATTAATTTATTGAGGTGTAATTCACACAACATAAACTGAGCCATTTTATAGTGGACAATTTGATGCATTTAGTACATTTGCAGTGTTGTGTGGTCACCACCTCTACCTGCTTGTGAAACATTTGCATCTCCCACAGTAGAAGCCTGTACTCACTAAGCAGCTTCTCCCCACGTCCCTCCCTCCAGCCCCTGGCAACCCCATGTGCGTCTCCAGTGGTTATAAAAGGTACTTGCTGTTGTAAAGGGTGTCCCAAAATTCACGCAAGAAGTAATTTTAATAGAAAACACAGGTTTATAATTAAAAACTGTAAATTTTCATTGCTCAACAATGAAAACGCGTTGTTCTTTCGTGTAGCGCTCCATTTTTAATAACCCTGAACTGTCAGCTATCAACGCTGTCTTTTTTTCCCCGTTGGCAACACTTTACCGCACAAATGACTCAAAATGCAAATCTTGCGTGAATTTTGGGACATGCTTTATGATGAGCTCCTACGATGCTGGTAGGGTTGTTGGGCCTTTTTGATAGAATTCATGGAGGTATCATGGTCACTTCTGGTGAAACTCAGGCTCAGATCATAAATGTGTTTCGAAAATTTTAGGAAGTAAGGGTTTTTCCTGAGTAGAATGGTTTTTTTCTTTTAGTTACCCTCTGTAGTTGATAAAATTGGTATAGCCATTTTTCCAAACTTAAAAACATAATTTGAAAATTCAGTCTTAAAAGTAAATATACAGATTTTTGTCATAGTTTTTCTAAATCACATGCTATTTTTTATTATTTAAAACTCTAGTAGTTATATAGTGTTAAGTAACAGACTAGATGGTTAGGTTCTTTTCCTATCAGGACAGTTTGAGGCTATCCTCAGAATTGTTTTAAAAGGCCAACTGTTTTCTTTTCTGTTTGAGTGACTAATGTAGGAATTTGATGTAGTTAGGATTCTTTCACCCAAGTGAGGATACAGATTATGAGGAAAGCCATTTTATTTGGATATCGTCTTGTTACTCTCTTGTCTCATAAACAAACATGATCCCCTTTTCAGTTGTCACTCAAAGCCATTGTCTGTCTGTCATCATGTTGAATTTCTGAAGCCTATTTCAAATTATGAAACTCTTGTCATCAAACTACTTTTGATAGACTTTTTCATATTGAGTTCAAACTGGTCACTGAAATCACCATTATCAAACCAAGTCTTCTAAGGTTTAGTATGTGATTGGAGGAACCTTAATTTTTAATTTTAAAAATCTTCATTTTTTAAAAAAGAAACTATAGTAGTGAACAATTTAAATTCTTTAATTTGTAAAAACCTTTCAAAAAACAATATTCCTCTTTAGGTATAAGTTTTTTATACATTTTTAAATTCTCAACTTTCACAGCTTTTATTTTTATTGTTTCTTTTCTGTCTCTTTCATTCTTATTAATTAATCCAGGGGAAGAGACTCCTCTTTGAACCTTTATGTGTCAGACTCACAGTGTCATCAAGATACTCACAAGTCCTTCCTTTGTGACCCTTTTAAAGAGATCAGTGTGTTCACAGTAACATCTTCATAGATAACGCTAGAGCCTCGATAGAGCTGCTTCTTCACGCTAAGAGCGTCTTTGTCACCGTACATGAATATGTAATTCGGGGAGAACATAACTAATTGTCGTGCCTTCATGTCGTACCTTCATGTTAGTGTTTTGATTTTTTTGAACTGTCGTGATGGTTTACAAGTGTCTTTCTCTCGTTCTGCCTGGTTTCCCCGCGTCTGTCTTCCTCCAGGAAGTAGAGCATGTTGATCAGGTAGGACATGCTGCTGGGCGCTGATCCTGGCTGCGTTGGCTTAGCTGAGTTTCTCATGCTGCTTCCATGTCACAGTACAGAATGACAGCACCTGGACTGGCAGGTCATAACCCTCATCAGCACCTGAGACATGCAGTACTAAACCCTCTGGACTGCGCACCTTTATCAGCATCTCATAACTTCTGCTTAATGCACTCAGTGTGAACATGAAATGACAGGAGTTCTGTTTCTTCTCTTTATTGTTTCTCTTTGGTTCCTATTCTTTGGATCTCATCTGAGGTTGCCTGGCGTGCACATGTGGTCGGGAGATGTTGCGATAGATCAGTACTTGATACTGAGTTGCTTGGTGTCCAGGCCAGTGACTGCGAGTATCAGGGTGGCTGTGGGTAACCATGGATACATGTGTGTATACTTCACAGATTACCAGATAATGCACGATTGCCAATTTGGTGTTGTGTCATTTGCTACCTCTGTCTCGCCATTGATTGCATAAATCATAGCTAATTAGATCCACATCTCTACCTGAACCCTGAGAAGCTGCAGTGGTTGCGTACTCGCCATTGCAATGAATGCACCCAAATTCCTTTGCACGTATCTGGTATCTGTGGTAAATACCTTGGTGACATGGGAAGGTACTGGTCTATCTTCAGCAGCTTTCCAAGAGCGTCCCTTTTTATGTTTGTCTCCGTCTGGCCTGCAGCTGCTTATGGAAATGTGTTCTGTCTGCAGAAACAGAAGAACATCGCAGGGGCACTTGCTTTCTGGATGGCAAATGCATCTGAACTTCTCAACTTCATTAAGCAGGACCGAGATCTCAGTCGAATCACATTGGACGCCCAAGACGTTCTCGCGCACTTGGTTCAAATGGCATTTAAGTAAGGAGTACTGTTTTGGGAGATGGCACTGTTGTATAAAGATTTAAATCGTGTGTTTTCTTGTTAAGTTTCCAAAGCTGATTTGAAAGGTTTTCATTTATCCTGTTTGAAGATGAATGTCAAGCCTAAATAACTACATGCAAAATGTGCTGACTTAATCAATTGAAGGCAGTGAGCTATGTTTCATGAGTCAAACTGTTGTGTTTTTAAAGATTTATTTTTATTGTTTTTGACAGAGAGAGATACAGAGACAGAGAGAAGGGGGAGGGCCCAGAACAGTCTCCATAGTTGCACATCATTGGTTTTTCCACATAGTTTCATTCCACAGGTAGACACCGGGCTGTATAGGGCAGGAACTGGGCCAGGATCTTGCCCTGGTGAGAACCTAACTGGGGCACTCCCCAGCTCAGCATAGGTCCACACGGGCCGGGGCCAGGACTCGATCCTCGGGCTCCGGGGCTTCAAAGCGAGCGCTAACCCACTGAGCCATCCCGGCTTCCCCTGTTGTGTTTTTAAATGAAAATATTTTTAAACAGTACAAATTGTTTTGCACATGGTATCATGTCTGACAATAGCAGTGCCTCGTGTTGAGACCATTAATATTGTTTTCAGATACCTGGTTCACTGTCTTCAGTCAGAACTGAATAATTACATGCCAGCCTTCCTAGATGACCCTGAAGAGAACAGTCTGCAGAGACCCAAAATAGGTCAGGACACCCTCTGTCCCCTTCCTCCCTCCATGCTTTCCTCCTCTCCCTCCTGTTGAACTTCATTTTAATATTTAATATACGTAGAGGAGGCGTTTTAAAAATAAGTGAGGTGTCTATCAGACTTGGCATTCCAGCTAGAATCACACACTGCAGCTGTCACCTGCTTTGTTAAGCGGCAGTCCTCGTTTTGGGAGGCCACGCTGTTGTGCTTTCTGAGCACGTCTGAGGCTGTGTGGACATACTCAGTCTAGTCGGTCCCGCGGGTGGTTTACAGCCACGGTGCTGCTTCCTGCCTGAGTGGGGTGGTGGTCTAGGGGGCGGGCACTGGCCCAGCGCACGCTGACTAGGTGCCCTGTCCAGTGGCGCTGCCGCCCACCTCACACTGCGTTTCTGAACAGACGATGTGCTGCACACACTCACGGGCGCCATGTCCCTGCTGCGACGTTGCAGGGCGAACGCCGCCCTCACCATCCAGCTCTTCTCCCAGCTCTTCCACTTCATCAACATGTGGTTGTTCAACCGGCTGCTCACTGACCCCGAGTCGGGGCTGTGCTCTCACTACTGGGGGGCCATCCTCCGCCAGCAGCTGGGGCACGTGGAAGCGTGGGCGGAGAAGCAGGGCCTGGAGCTGGCTGCCGACTGTCACCTCAGCAGGATAGTGCAGGTGCGTGTCCCCGAGCCCCACGCTGGGCGCCTACAGCCAATGCCCCCCCGTCCTGGGGAGGTCCCCAGCCCCTCCTTTGGGGGCCTTGCACATAAGGCTGGGTTGCTGGAACAAAGGACAACACCAGGTATTCGCTGTCTCGGTTCTGGGGCCAGAAGTCCGGCGTCGGGGTGCGGCAGGGCTGGCTCCTTCCGGGGCTGTGAGGGCACATCTGCCCCAGGCCCCTCTCCCGGCTCCCAGCGCTGTGCTGCGACCCTTGGTATGGCTAGGGGGCTGGCAGACGCCTGCCCCGCTCTCAGCCCTCATCTTCACAGCGCAGTCCCCCGCTGCGCATGTGTCTCTCAGACCTGCTGCCCTCGTTCCTACTTGATTACGCTGCCAAGGCTCTGTCTCCAAGTAAGGCCACGTCCTGAGGTACACAGGGTAGGACTTCAACATGTGAGTTGTGGGGGTCACAACTCAGCCCATAACAGGTGGTCACCAGCAGGATAAATATCCTTAAAGGGTTCTCTTTATTCAGATTAGGAAGGTATACTTCATAAAGCTCCATCTGGAAGATAAGTTCTTACTTAGAAATGGAAAATAATTAACTAAAGAATACAAAGCCAGGGGACCACAAAGCAAAACCCTATACAGTAGTAGATGCACGAAAGAGAAAAGAATCTGAGGTACCGCTCCAGAAATCATCAGTCAGCGCAGAGGAAGAGCAAGAGAAGAAGGGAGCAAAGGGATCATGGAACAGCCTCCTAATGGCAGACCCCATTCTGAGCTTCAGACACTCAGACCGGAAACCGCTGTTTTACAACTAAGGATATGACTGTCTGCAGCCACAGAACCGAGGACAGGCTTTTTGTTGTTTTTATGCTCACTGTAGTTTTGTATTTTTTAATCAGTTTCTTGATCTAAGAAGATTCAGCATAAAAAGAGGCAGCTACCCTCCTGCTTTAGTGAGTCAGCTCCTTATAGAAAAGGTCACTGCAGGGAGACTTTGTTCAGATCCCAGTAATCGGTGATCTCAATGGCTCTGTGAGTGTGTCAAGTTTCCAAGAGAATTTTTAAGTGCTTTATGAACATAAGCAGCTGAGTTTTGTTTTATGTGCATGTTAGTAAAACTCAGAGGCCATCTAAAAACCTTTTGTAGGTTATACTTTCAGTTCAATCTAACGTGTATAGTTAATGTTAATGGAAGTATGTTTCCTGAAAAATAGCCTCCATTTGAAAATCAAATCAGCAAGTTATTATAGTTATACAAATGTTCCATAAAGGAGAATATTTATGAAGCACTTTTGAATATATTTCATGTTGTTTGTTCTTTTATAAGGCAACCACTTTGCTCACAATGGACAAGTATGCTCCTGACGACATCGCAAATATAAACAGTACCTGCTTTAAGTTAAATTCCTTGCAACTTCAAGCCTTACTACAGAATTACCACTGTGCCCCTGATGAGCCATTCATCCCAACGGTAGGTGGATGGTGTCCCATTCCTACCCGGTGTGGGGCACATGTGCACAGGGACATGTGGGCGACAAACCAGAAGGAAAACTTGTTGCTTAAGGTATCTGTCGAGAGGTCGTTAATTAGATGGTTGGACCCATCTGCTAGCCTCTAGGATTGAATTTATGCCTATAGAAATAGCCAAAAGGTGGAAACCACTGAGTGTCCCCAACAGTTCAGTGGATAAATAAGCTGTATTATAGTCACGTATTTTCACTAAGTGAACAGAGTGAGTTACAGCTACAGGACAGCTTGGTTGAGTATTGTGACATAATTTGCACAAAATGAAGGAGATAGGTGTGAACAGTGCTTTCGTGTGTCTGAATTGAGGACAGACAGGAGGGTCCTGGGTGGGGTCCTGAGGCAGGAGGGGACATGAGAGGCCGCTTCTTGAACTGGGTGGCAGTTGAACGGCTATGGTCACTTTCTTTGCTGGGAAGGTAGGGTTTGTGGACTCTCCTGTGTGCATGTTATGAATTAATAAGTTTTTAAAAACCACTATAAACCCAGAATTCAGAAATAACTTCTGCAGAAGCTGGAAATGGGTGTCTTATCCTTATTTTTTACATGAACATTGTATGAGCTGCTTCCTGTGTCATTAAACATTCTATAAAAATACGAGCGTGGGCTGAGAAATTTTGCCTTGACTTGAATAGAAAATGAATGGGAAAAGATACTTTAGTGAAATAAATATATACACCTACATCATTTATTTTCAAAGCTGCGGAATTTCCCATGATATCACCACACACTTCAATACATTTCCACCCCTGCTGCACTCGTATTTGAAATCTGTCCTTATAAAAAGAAGTCAGTGTTTTGTTTTTGAAGCCTTTCTCTCACCGCAGACTTCACTCTTCATCACAAATGAAGTGCCAGCCCAACACGGTCCTTTAAATTTGGAAGCAGGTGGAAATCCCGAGGAGACAGGCCTAGGCTACACAGCGGAGGGTCCGCGTGAAGTCCAGGCTCTGAATCACACCTTTTGTTGCTGCCATTGTGTGAGGCCTGGCATGGTCGTGTTGAAGTGTTTCATTTTTTACTTCAGTCTGTTCCAGTCTTCTTTTTAATGCAATAAGAGTTTCAGTATAACATTCAGGGTTTATTATTGTTCATTTTTCAAGAAAGTCTGCAAGAACAACATGTTTAGAATTCCAAAAAACAGTCACTATGACTTTCACAATCAAGGCCTGGGTTTAGAATTTATTCATCTGACGTGATTCTTTATGGGGTATTCCACGGGCTGCCCTTTGTTCTTGGGATCATAACGATGGATCCATTTCATCATCTGTAACGATCTTTAAGAAGTCCTTGCCTTTTTCAAAAATTTCAAAAAAATCAGAGGAACTTTTTCTGCTGTTAAGGATTCACTTATTAATAGCACGCTGTTTGAACCGAACTTCTAAACACTTTTCCATTTCAACGTGCACTGAGTGACATTGTAAGCATCTGTGTGTGCAAGGTCGAAATGACAGAGGGAGGGAGGCCGGGATGGCTCAGCAGGTTGAACTCTGGCCTTGCAACCCTGAGGTCTGGGGTTCAGTTCCCGCCCCCGGCCTGTGCAAACCATATGCTGAACGGCAGCAAAACTGGTAAGGCTAATCCTGACAGCGAAGTTTCTCATGTGGGAGGCCCCCAGCCCAGTCCCTGCCCTGCCCGGCCCAGCCCCACATCCACCTATGTGGCATGAAACCATGTCACAACGAATAATGAACAACTATGGAGACTGTTCTGGGCCTTCCCCACTTTTCTCTCTGTCTCTCTCTCTCAAACAATAAAATAAATATTAAAGAAAGAAAGAATGATGGAGGGGAGATAAAGTGACTACACAGAACTGGCTATGTGCAGATATGTCTAATACAAAAAACATCAGACATCACGGAAGCAAAATCTAACAGTGCACCCTTGTAGGATCATCAGCACTGGATGCTAAAGAGTTGTGCAAAGAAAACATTACTTTTGAACAGAAATAGCCCATTTTCCGGTGACTGAACAACGTCTATTGGAAGCTACACTTGATACGAAGAGTAGGTAGTGCCTGCGCCGTGTGTGTGAGCGTGCGCGGTGCTGGTGTGCTGGAACACTGGTGCACGCACGGGCATGCCTGCGCTCCCTCCATGGCCGGCGCTCGTGGGGGGTGTGGGGTTGTGCTCCAGAGGAGAGCCCGTCTCTTGAGCTGTTCCTGGTCCCCGCAGCAGCCCCGGCTCGTCGCCTCACGCTGGTGTCTCCCGACAGGACCTGATCGAGAACGTGGTGGCCGTGGCTGAGAACACGGCGGACGAGCTCGCACGCAGTGACGGGCGCGAAGTGCAGCTGGAAGAGGACCCCGACCTGCAGCTGCCCTTCCTGCTGCCTGAGGACGGTTACTCCTGTGACGTCGTCAGAAACGTGCCCAGTGGCCTGCAGGAGTTCCTGGAGCCCCTGTGCCAGCGAGGTGAGCCGGGAGGACTGCACGTGCTGCGGACGGCTGCGTGCCAGGGGCTGGGCGCACAGGGCTCCGCTCAGCCCTGCCAGGGACAGCGCCCTGCTCTTCGGGGACCCGGCTGCCCTTAGGCCTGGGCTGCGGACCGGACCTCTGACCACTGCTCCCGGCTGCTGTCCCGGCGCGGCCTCTAGGGCTCCTGCGTGCCTCCATGTCGGGACCAGACACCTGAGTTCTGATCCCAACTCTCACCCACGTTTCACACTGTAAAAGGGTGGCAGTCCCCACCTCATGGGATGGATGTGAGGACAGATGGGGGCCTGTGGAGCTCATGAACTGTGGCCCAGGACGCGTCTGTCCCCAGCGTGAGAAACCCAAGCCCACCCCACACCGCCCAGGTTTCTCGGCGGCACGTAGCCTGACAGCTCAGATGAGTAGCAGAATGGACCCAAAGCTTAGGAGTGAAGCTTAGATGACCAGAGGTGCACAGCTTTAGTGAGTGTGATTTTTAACAGTGGTGAGTACTTTTTACTCACCACGGTAGATGCTGCTGTTCTCAAAGATTTCGATAAATTGAAAAACTAGGTTCACAGAAGCTGTTGCTTTTAACACAGTGGCTGTGCCCCCCTCCCCAGGAGTGACACTGCTCAGCGTTCATGTGCTCAGAGAAGCAGGCGGGGTAGGGTTGGTGCAAAGGGCCTGAGTGTGCAGGCTGAGGGCTGCAGCAGCCGTGGGCAGGAAGGAGGACAGGCTGTGGGGCACCTCTCAGAAAGTTGGGCCACGGGAGCCCCGAGCCAGGGGTGTCTGTCAGAGGAGCTCCAGGTCCCACCGGAGGGGCCTCTGCTGGTCCCTGGCACCTGGAGTGGGGGAACCAGGGCTGCTCAGAGATGTCCTTGCATGCCGCGGCACGCTGCCTGTCCCCGGCCGTGGCTCTGCCCCCGCCCCCGCCCAGTGACTGCTAGCTTCTCGCCCGCCCTCCGCCCTTCCATGCAGCCCTCCTCACTCCTGCAGACTTTCTACACGGCATCCCTGGTTCCTGCTCTGAGATCCTCCCGGTCACCTAGGACCGGAACACACCCAGGCTGCTGCATGCGTACTCCGCACCCGGACACGCACTGCGTGTGGTATGGCCCGTGTGGCAGAGGCGCTGTGTGTCCACACTGGTGCTTCTGTTCCGCTCTGCTGTTGCCCTCCACGCTTTCGTTGATTTTCTTAACTTCCAGTCAGGCATCCAGAGCACCATCCTCTTCCTAACACGTAAGCCGCCTCCCCCTCCAGTGATACTCAGTGGCAGCATTTGAAACGGGTTTGTAGACATACTGCTTCACGTTCCCGTCGTCAGCACCTGGCCCTGGGGCTGTGCGCTGAGTGCCTGTGACCTCCCCGTAGATCCTCCTGAGTGATTAGTTTTAGGACACGCATGATGCTTTCGTGGTCTGAGCATCACCACCTAATTTCAGGTGTCAGATGACAGAGTAGCCAGTATATAGGTGCCTTTGAAAGGCTGATGAAGAAGTGGGTGTTTTCTTTAATCACATCAGTGTTTTTAGTTCTTCACACTGAATCCTTTGCAAGTGAAGTAAAGAACCACCATATGCGCTGGGTTTTACAGGCCTGTTGGTTCGTGTGATGCGGTTCTGTGAGAGGAGGCTGTGGAGTCAGCATGAGCTCCTCACTGGTCTGAGGCGCGTCCCGTAAGCGAAGTAGGTAGAGAGCGTCAGCTTGCGCGGCTCCTGACTCCCCGCAGGAAGCAGTCGGAAGCCCGAGAACACAGATGACAGTTGTTGGAAATTTCAGAACTGTGATAAATATGGTCCCCCAAAGCAGAAAGAGAAGTTGTAGGTTGTATCTTAATGAAACTGAATTGAAATACTGGTGTTTTTCTTTTTTTGGACTCAAACTAAGTAGAATTAATTTAGATTCTTGTCTTAACTAAGTATACGAGGGAGGACTGCCCAGAAATCCCACCATAAATGCCTCTGTCTTCCCTATGACGTTGGCTGGATACTTTGCTGACAGACCTTGTCTTTGCGGCACCTTTTTTCTCTGCCACAAAAAACCTCGTAAGTGTCCCCAAGCACAGCCACCACATTTGCACCCCTGGTGGGTAGCAGGATGAAGGGGTGCCCCAGCCGATGCCGACTGGGACCCTAGCCAGTACCTGCGTCGTCGGGCCTACGCGAGACTGGCTGTTGCTTGTGCTGTTGGTACAGTGCCTGGAGCACAGTGTGCTGTCGGTAACTGTCAGCTGCTAATAATGAGACCACGTGCAGAAACTTCACTGACTGGATGTGTGCAAGGCCTGTGTGGTAGGAGCTTGTTGGAACATTTCTGAGACACAAGATAAGGTCTCAGTAAATGAAGAGTACTGTGTTGAATTGAAAGGCTAGTTTTAGTTTTGTAAAGATGTCACTTGTCCCTAGTGAAACTACCAGAGGTATTCTTTAAAGCATTATAACATGATTCTAAAATTTATTTGTAAGAAAGTTGAGTACTTCTTGTAAGGAAATTTGGACAAAGAGTAATGAGACAGGGCCCATTCTCCCCCAGAACTGCTGTGCAAGTCGGGCCCTGTGTGGACATCATACGGCTCAGGTGTCAGGTGCTACAGGCAGACGTCCATGTCGGGGTCCCTCTGGGCCCTCCTGCCTGCTTTTGCTTGGGGAGCTCTGACTAGTGTGAGGTATTCCTGGTGGAGTAGGTGGATCTGCCGGGAGGGAGCTGCAGTGCAAGGCAGCAGTTTACTGAAGGAGTGAGACAGAAGGTTCCTTGGAACTGAAGGGGGAGACCCATTTCACTTCTCTGCTTGGACCAAAGCAGATGTATGACTTTCAGTGTCTGATAACTCAGTTTTCTGTGAAGGAGGAAAACTACTATTTTTTATAAATATCTGTATTAGACATTGAGCAGTCGATACCTAATGCTACTCCTTTGCTGAAGGTTGTAGCTGTCTGACACACTTGCCTCTCAGTCTTACAGTTGCTTGTTTTCCCCAGGGTTTTGCAGATTGATTCCTCACGCACGCTCACCGGGTACTTGGACAATATATTTTGAAGGTGCAGATTATGAAAGTCATCTTCTGCGGGAGAACACAGAACTGGCAAGTATTGTAAGGGTGCCTGAGGGCCCAGAACAAACGTACTCCTTATGATTTGAGAATTTGAAGCAAATTTCTTTCCTCGTCTACAGGAAACATTGCTGCAATAGCAAAGTTGTAACATCACTTTTAAATACGAATTTTATTAAAGCATCTTAAACCCATGGCTTACGAGGGCTGTAAATAGAGCCATCGTCAATATAACGAGAATGGTTACATGGCCGGATAACTTTCCAGACAGCAGATACATACAAAGTTTTCAGGCCATGTCTATACAGTTTTGTCTACAAGCAAATGGTGCTTTTTAAAATAAAGACTACTTATACCCACAGTGATTACCAGCCTTAATGTTAATATGTTTTTTAAAAATATGTCAATTTGGTAGTCTTAACAGATTTTATTAGAAAATGTTTTGTTTTTTGCTAAAAATATTTTTGTCAGCCTACTTTCTCTTAAATATGTATCAGTACTTTATAAATTTTTGAAAGAGTGGTCAGTTCCAGGATTTACTAGCTTCATACATTTGAAGGCAAATTCTGCTTTGCTTCGTAGAGAATTTTAAACAAGGACACTTTTCCATGCCTGGAAAATGATGTCAGTTTAAAGTTGTCTTGTGGGGAAGCCGGGATGGCTCAGTGGGTTAAGCACTCACTTTGCAGCCCTGGGGACTGAAGATCGAACCCCGGCCCCGGCCTGTGTGGACCCATGTGCTGAGCTGGGGCGTTCCCCCAGTTCAGTTCTCTCTCTGTCTCTGTATCTCTCTCTCTCTCTCTGTTGAAAAACAATTAAAATTAAAAAAAATAAAAAGATAAATTATATTTAAAGTTGTCTTGTACTACATATACTAGCACATCTTTCTTTCAGATATCAGTCCAGAAGAAATATGAAATTGCTCCTTTTTGAACTTTGTTTAGTTTCATTTACCTTAAATATTGTTCAATAATTGCCGTTTTTGTCTCTTAAGCCTTAAGGATTAAATGAACAAGTAGGTGTGACCACACATCTCAAGATGACTATGGAGCAGGGTCAGTGTATTACTTGTGAGGAGATGTGACCATTTAGTCACCTGTCCACATAATCCCAGACAGCAGAGAGTGAGACAGTGTGTCCGGGCCAAGATTTAGAGCAAGCTGGTTCAGCCTGCGGGCTGCGGCTGCACACGGCTCAGGACGGCTTTGAATGTAGCCCAACACACGTTCATGAGCTGTTTACACCATGATGAGATGTTTTTGGCAATTTTTTTTTTTTTTTAGCTCATCAGCTGTCATTAATGTTAGTGTATTTTTTTTTAAAGATTTATTTTTATTTTTATTGTTTTTGATAGAGAGAGAGATACAAAGACAGAGATAGAAGTGGGAGGGCCCAGAACAGTCTCCATAGTTGCACATCATTGGTTTTTCCACACAGTTTCATTCCACAGGTGGGCGGGGCTGCACGGGGCAGGAACTGGGCCGGGGTCTCGCCCCGGTGAGAACCTAACTGGGGACACTCCCCAGTTCAGCATATCGGTCCTCACAGGCCAGGGCTGGGGCTGCAAAGTGAGCACTTAACCCACTGAGCCATCCTGGCTTCACCATTAGTGTATTTTATATGTGGCTCAGGACAGTTTTTCTTCCAGTGTGGCCCAGGGAAGCAAAAAGGCTAAACACCCCTGATTTAGAGCTTCTGGTCTCTGCAGCACAGCCAGCTTCTGGTCTCTGAAGCACAGCCGTAGTCTCTTGTGCTATCGGGTGACGAGTTGGTGCTCAGCCACAACACTGCCTGCGACGTGCCTGGTTTCTAAGGAAACTGTGTGTGTGGTGGCAATACTTAATGCCAGCTACAGGTGCAATGCATATTTTGTGTATTAAACTCAAAATAATTAATGGATTTTGGTTTAGTAGCACCCTTCAGATTTGAACATGTATGTTCTCCATCTCAAAAAACTGAATTATTAACAGTCCATCATTGTCTCACAAATTGATGATCACACCTAACTGCTGACACGGTGCCTATGCTTCTAATGTTAGCATTGACCTTACTAGCTCTACTTGTCAAATGCCAAGTGATAGCAATTTCTGATTGCCATATTTTATGGAAAAACAAATACCTTTTGCTAGATGGAACCACTGATTCTTTATCTTCCTAGTTTATTCACAGATCCCTCAGGTGATTTCAGGTCTTGATTTGAAGGAAAAATTATGTCACCTCATCTTATTTCCCTTAAAATATTCTCTCACAGACTATAGTTCTAAGTTAACAAGCCATATGTAAAATTACTACTCCTTGGCAACGTGCCTTTGTACTTAAGCATTTAATTAAATTCTCCCCTAGTGTCTGCTCACTGGCAACCTGCTCCTTTAGTTTTGTTTACTCTTTCGTATGAGGTGTGGCGTGGATACAGTGTGTAACGCCCACCGATCTTTTCACATGGTCACTCCTTAATGGATGTGTTCTAGAACAGGCCTGGACTATGGGGCGCAGCTTTGTGGTTTTGGGTTCATTTCCCGCCAAGTGGGCTTCACTTTGTAACGAAGGGCCGGGAGCACTGCTTCCTCAGCCCTGGAGCAGCTCTGGTCTCACTGGTTAAGGTAGAACAGCTGTGCATTTTTCCGGGAGGCAAACATGTGAGGGCTTCTTTGTCACCGTTTTCCGTGCTCCCCATAAGAAAAGTAAGGTTGAAAATACCCATTAATTTATTCTGAAGGTAATAAAGTAAGAATGTAGTCTTGTCTTTATGTTCAGGTTTTTGTAACCTGATAGTAATGGAAGTTTAGTTTTATGCATTAAATTCTTCAAGTAACAAATCTAGATAGCATTTATAACTAGATTCATCTTTAAGACTCTTGGGTTAAGACTATTACTATACATGAAGAGTGCCTGTACTAACTTTTTTTGTTCCCTTTTTTTCCCATTTTCTTTCCCACTCTCTTGTTTGCTATCTCCATTTAGGACAGTGAATATGATTGACTAGATCAGGGTGTCCAACCTATGGCTTCTGTGGGCCACACGTAATATACACTAACACTCACAATAGCTGGTGAGCTGAAAACAAAAATCACAAAAATATCTCCGAATGTTTTAAGAAAGCTTACGAGTTTGTGTTGGGCCGCACTCAAAGCCGTCCTGGGCCACACGCAGCCCGGGGGGCACAGGTTGCACACGCTTGAACTAGACAGATCATGAGTTGTCTGAGCACGTAGAAGCACTTCCATTTCTGCCACAACATGAACCTTCTTTTCATCGTGTAGGCTCAGCCTCTGAGGAAGGAACCTGAAGTGATCACTGTGACCCTAAAGAAGCAAAACGGCATGGGCCTTAGCATCGTCGCAGCGAAGGTAGGCCAGAGTCAGGTGCATGGGTGTGGCCCACTTCAGTCCTCCAGCCTGGGTCAGGGGTCGTGTGGGGAACATCGCTGCCGTGTGCTCATCGTTGTTTCAGGGGGGGGGGGGGGGGGGGGGGCTGTCACATGAGTGAAACCATGGTGCTTGGCTGCGTTCCTGGAGGGAGGACCGCTGCCCCAGGACATGAAGCCACAGTGGGCGGTGCCTGGAGATGGAGCCACGCACTCGGAAGGCGACCAGGAGAACAAGAGGTAGAACCTTGTGGGCCACAGCGGGTGAGGCCACCTCGGCCAGGAGGCAGCTGCGTCACCTCATCACAGTTGTCCCCAGGCACCTTCGCCGGCATCACGCACGGCGGAATCCCTGGGGACCTGGTCACCCTCAGTGTCTGGTTCTGGCCCCAGGCGCCCACCCCTGCTGGGTGTGCAGGGCGTGTGGGCTCTGGCCCCAGGCGCCCACTCCTGCTGGGTGTGCAGGGCGTGCGGGCTCTGGCCCCAGGCGCCCACTCCTGCTGGGTGTGCAGGGTGTGCGGGAGACCACGGTGACCTGGGCTGCATGTGGCCTCCACCAGCGGAAGTCATCATGAAGGAGGTGGGATTCAGCCGGCCTCGCGTGGGGGTGACTGGACAATGAAAGGAGTGGGCTGCGTTGTGGGGGTGACGGGGGAGGCTTGGACGCCCTGTGAGACCTGTCCCAGCGGCAGAGCTGAGTACAGAGGTGGAGCCTGGATTGACGGGTTGAGGAGTTTGCGCTGTATTGTGCAGGCACCACAAAGCAGTGAGGGGTTTGGAGCAGAAGAGGAAGGTGATGAAGCCGACGATCTAGGAAGCCGAATGCGGGTGGTGTGGTTGTGGCTTGAATGGCAGGAACCTGGGACATGAGGGTGGGATCTGTTAGGAACCAGTTGGAAGAACCCTTTTTTTGGGCGGGGCAGCTCTTAACTGGGGCACAACAGTCTGGCTCTGAAGTCCCGAGTCACATGGGGTCACCTAAGACAAGCCGGAGGGTCAGTCCCAAGCCTTGTCCAGTTCACAGTCCAGAATTCCTGCTTTGTTGTCCTGTTGAAGGTCATGCTCACGGTCACATTTCCATGGGCCCGTAGCTCAGCACATTTGGAGATGTGATGGGAAGCTGTCACCTATAGGCTGTTTTGCTCTTTGCTTACTAATTGGATCAAAACAGCTGTTTTCAGCATAAAAAGTAGGATAAAAGTTACCCCACCACACTCAAATACAGGAAAAATTTCATCTCCTTATAGTGTGTGTGTGTGTGTGTGTGTGTGAGAGAGAGAGAGAGAGAGTTTATTTCCAATCCTCTACCCTATGTGAAACGTGAAATACTCATCTGGAGTCTCAGTACTACGTGTACCGGCGTCTCCATCTCTTCCGGCATAAGACATCATCTCTTAGTGCAGACTACCTGCTTTCCATAGCCTCAAGGCCTGTTGGGTCAGCGTCTTGGGTCCTGATGAAAGGACAGGCTTCCGCTGCCCAGGGGACCCAGATGGGTCTCCCTGGCCCTGGCCTCTGGCCTCGTCCAGCTGCCAGGTGTCCGGGGGCAGTTAGGATGAGGAGCCAAACAAAACGTCACAGTCAAGCTTTATTCACTTACCTGCAACTGCAGGCGAGAAGCAAAAGAAAAGGACGCAGTTCCTGTCCCCACACAACACACCTTTGTGCTGGTCAGATGAGCAGCAGCAGGGGCCGCCCTCCGGCCACCAGGGGGCACCCGGGACAGAAGGCTCCGGCACCTCCGGGGCCCAGGCAGGGCCCAGAGAGTCGTAGCTCCAGGCCAGGTGTGCGTGTGAGCTGACTGCTCAGGTTCGGCCACCAGGCCAGCGGGCTGGCTGGGTGTGGGGAGGCCCACAGGGAGCGCCATTCCTCAGCCCTCAGCTCACCCAGCTGATGGAGCTGCTGACCCCATGCCTGTCCTTGGTCAGCTGCTGCTCTTCTGTGCAGCTCACAGCTCCCCTGAGCCCCTGCGTGCTCTCAGCACCTGCGCTCACACCGGGAGCTTCCGAGGAAAAGAGCACCCTGTGGTCAGTGGGAAGTTTTGTTATGAAATGCCAGCGCCCCTGGGTCCCCGCCGCCCCCTGTGCAGTTTGGGGTGGGAGGTCAATAGCATGCAGCCCTGCTCCCCTACCTCACACAGTTCAGGAGGACGGGTGTGCGGCTGGGCGTGCGCGCTGAGGTCCCGAGTCCAGAGCTGCTGGGACTCATACAGAGGACGTAGCAGCTGTGGCTCACATACCAACTGCAGGCGAGAGCATTGAGAGCCCGTTGTGTGGAAGTGGATCTCCAAGGTGGTGGTGTTCTTGTTTCCTGTGCTAGCACATTTATAATGTAAGAGACCTGTAGAAAATAACAGCAGTAATAGCATTTGTAACTGGGATGCAGGGTTATAGAGTTGGGACTTAATGGGGAATAGTAACAACACAGGAAGTTGGACAGATACCAATCAAAGGATGAACTTCTATACTGACCACAGCTAGACTGGGGCGCGGGGCTCGTGCATCTACACTGGACCTGCTGGTACGTGGTTTCTGGATTAGACGTGCTCTCCCCCTCCCACGTCACTCACATGGCAGTGGCCCCCACTGAGCCCTCAGAACAAGCCACCTTTAAGAAGGAACAGCTACTCGGTGTCGTGCCCCCCTCCCCCCCCCCCCGGCTGCCGGGTCTGCGGGCCCCTGGGGGAGGTGGAGAGTGGCTTCAAAGACCTGCCTTTCCTGGGGGTACGAGACATGCTGTGCCCCCTCTCTGAACAAGAAGGTAGCATCCTCTAACATGTCAGTGACTTCCCTTCTGTTTTTTGTCTGGTCTTACAAATATTCCCACAGTAAACTTTCTAAATTTAAAACCCAGAAGAAAAGTAAAAGTTTTTTGAAGAGATGACAAATCAGTCCTGTCTGTGATGGTTAATTCGTCAGGGTGTGAAATCCATGTATGAGACCAAGTATGCTTTGGGCTCTCTCAAAGTTACTTCTCCAGCCAAGAATCTGTGTCCAGGCAGCCACTCCATGATCCCTTGGGGGCCAAGGCAAAAAAAATGTGCCTGAGCGAATGACATCATTACACTTCCAGGACGTTTGCTGTCGGCAGCCCCAGTGCCCAGTGAAGACCAGGAAGGCTTCCCTGTGGAGATGCCTTTTAGGCTGCGGCTCAAAGGGGGGCGGGGGCGACCAGGTGGAGGGTGACGGGAGCACCCAGGGCTGCCGCCGGCTGTGGGGGATGCCCTTGGGGTGTCCGAGGGCACGTCGGCCTTGGGCTGCAGGTGTTTTCTGCCGTGTGGGCTACATGGTCTTCGCTCCGGCTACGCACTTACAGGGCTGTAGCGGGAAAGCAGCCATACGGCCCCAGTGTGTGGCTGTGTCCCAGTCAGCCTGGCAGGAACATGCCAGCCCCTGCGGCCCCGATGGGGTTGTGAGATAGACAGCCTGGGAGGGGTTCCAATACAGGCAGACTGTGACCAGAGAACCTTTCTGGACGTTTGTGCTTCCTGCCTTTGGAGTTCGAGTTGGAGCCGCTCAGAAGGGCGGCCAGCGAGGAGGTTCATGAGGGTTTCCAGGTGGAGGCCACCGGCTTCGCGTGGGGAGTGGCAGGAAGCGCGACAAGTCTGCGTGGAGAGTGCTGTGTCGTGGAGCAGCAGGGAGTCGGCCTGTTGCTCCCGCTGCCGCAGGCTGGCACTGGGGTCTGTCCCTGACGCTGACACATGTTTGCTGGGTGACCACGTCTGGGTTGCTTGATGACTTAGATGTGGTGGTTGAAGGGGACAGACAGCAGACTGTCTCCCGCCTCTGCCGTCTGCACCTGGGCGTGTGCAGGAGTTTGCTACGGGAGGGCAGATGGTAGCCGTGTGACAGCCAGGCGTTCGGCGTGGACACGCTACATTTGAGGTCCAGGTACCTGCATAGGTAGGTCAGTGACCATGTTACCCCATAGATAAGATGGTTGGGTCTCAGAAGGTTAGAGCCAAAGATGAATTTCAGGGTTGGTGTAGATGCTAACGAAGAAAGACATCAGAAAACACTTTGCTGCCTGAAGGTCTGTTCCTTGGCATGATTGGCAGCTGTCACTTCTCTCGCTGCCACATGGCACTGTCCCTCTGGTTGTGGGACGTCTGAGCTCCAGGCCCCTGCTGCCCCTGGGTAGCCTGGAGCCGAGCACAGTGCTGCTCCCCTGTCCAGGCCTGCAGTGTGGCCATGGCAGTGTGGTGACTAAGGGTCAGGGGACAGGCCATGGGACACGTTGATGCTCACACTGTACTGTCTTGTCACTTTTGTGCGGTTGCTCTCACCTCGGCGCTGTTCTTTCCTGCAAACAGCTTGTCGGCCTGTAGCTGCCGTGTCCCCCCGTGACCTTGCTGTGTCTGTTCTGTTTTCTCTGTAAGCCGCGGTGGTCTTTGTGTTTGGCCCAGTCCTTTATTTTCTCCTACTGGTGAGTGGCTTAGCTGCCCTGAGCCTGGACATTGTTTAGTGTTAAGTTCCCTGGCGCCCCCTCCACACTGCAGTTCCGTTTTATGAAATCCAGATGACTTGGGCCGGACGGTGCGGGTGTGTGGTTCACTCTCTAAACATGGCTTTGGGAAGTTTAGTAGCTGCTGCTTTTTCATCTGGGGACAGTGCAATGCTTCCTGTTTAATTTGGACTTTTAAAATACAAGCAGTTCCCTCCTTTTTATTCTTGTAGCTCTTTTTAAAGTTTAATGAAGTACCAAGTGAACAAGAGTCAGAGCTGACTGGTTACGTCAGAGTCTGAATCAGAGGCTGAATGTTGCGTTGTTTCTCATTCGTGTTGCTAAATGCCACCTAGGGTCAGTACGTCCCGCTAGGAACTGTGGGGACCTGAGTCTTGCAAGACCAGCCGTGTGGGTTGCTGTCGAAACTGAGAAGCAGACAGTTGTGTTTCCAGCTTGAGACGTTGTCCTAGATCAGAATGTGGTTCTCTGTTGTGGGAAGAACAGAACCGGTGGTGAGTTTCTTGTGGGTGCTGTTGGGACGCAAACGCCCGTGCAGACTGCTCTGTAAAGAATGCTTTTCTTCCACTGGACTTGCCGAAACCTGTCACTAATTAACTTGCTCGAGAAGCAGCCATTTCGTGTTGTTGATGATCACACACCCAGATGTTTGTTGCTTTCTGTTTTAGTGCTGCCAGTTCTTAAGGTTCAGAAAAATACAAGGCTCCTGTATGCTTTATATACAAAAAAAAACCAAAACAGCGTCAGTTTAATCCTGCTGGCTATAATGTGACAATTGCTTGAAATAATCGGAACTACAGCTGTATAATTTACTGAGGACATATACAAGGAAATCCGGGATGTAATTTTCTTTTGGCTGTGTTAGGTGTTTTTTCTGTTGGCTTTCTCTAAAACCCATTTTTTCTAAATGTGAACATAAAAAGACAATTTTAAAAGTACTTAGACTATTTTACTATTTTATTTAAAATTTAGCGGTGTCTGAGAGATAGTTTGTGCTTATAGACTGTATGCTGATTTTTAAGTTTTTTAGCTTAAACACAAAATAAGATTCCTACACCTTAAAAAGGAGAGGGTCAAACAGTGCATATAAATACACCGCCTCTCACTGTTTAAAGAGTAAGTTCCTTACATGAACCTGTAACTTAGTCCTTTGAAGAATCTGAGACGTTCACTCTTGTGTGCTCTGATGTTCTCGTTGTGACCGTGTGGGAAAGACCTCGTCAGAGACACGAGGTCAGGAAGTTCTGGGTTCCTCTTAAAACCAGTTCCAAGGTCCCTGGTGTGACTGCAAAGTCTCTGCCACGGAAGTGCCAGGAATCACTTTCCACTAAGTTGTATAATGTGACCGGGGCCCCTCATGAGTATTGCTTATGAATTTTAAACCAATATTGTGTTTTTGTTCTAAAAGTAAAATAGTAAATTATATAAAAGTATAACATTTTACCTATTTTATACCAATGGCCTAAGTGCAATTTCTAGATTGACTGAACTGTTGAATTCAACTATAGTATCAAAGTGACAGAACAGGAACGCCCGGGTAACATCTTACTGACGCAGAAGCTCGCTTCACAGGGTGCTGGTGCTCGGGAAGCGGAGGCCTCTGGGGACGCCGGCTGGCGAGCGTGCGTTGGTGTGCGCTGTGTGTGCAGGCGTGCAGGGGGCTGCCTCCTCAGCCAGCCTGTCGGGGAACCCGGCCTGGCACTCCTGTCTAGTTCATTTCCTTCACTTCATGGAGAAGGGAAAGATTGATTCTGTTCAGCCGTTCACGCGAAGAGTAAACAAGTGAACAGAGCCAGCCTGGAGCCTCACTCACGGGAACCAAGCCCGGACTTGCTCACAACCCCATGCCTGGCAGAGCACTGACCTTGCACTTCAAGGTGCGGAGGGCAGGGTGTGGATCCAGACTGGGTTTTAAAGCCGGCATTTCAGACCCAGGAGATCTCGGAGCTTTACAGTGGTTTGTGAAGTCTCGTCTGAATTTTAATGGTTAATGGATCAGAAGAGCGTGTCTGACTCGATACCCGTCTCACACACTGAGGAAGGAGCAGGTGGCTGGAGCGCTGTCCTGAGTGGGCTGATGAGTTTCCAGAATTCCTGGGCGCTTAGGTCACCCAGCCCCCTTATTGTTCTGAGACCTCCTGCTAGAGCAGGTTGTTTCCAGGCCTCAGAACAATAGCACTGACTTCAGGCTGCTTTGGCTGGCATGGCTTTTTTCCTCCTGCCGCTTTTTTTTTTTTTTTTTTTGGATTGTGTTTTAATGATGTTGTTATGCTCTTAATCATCTTCATACTCCCACACTCACTCAGTTTGCCACTGGCGTGTTGCAAGCGTAGGTTCCTTCTGGTTGCCTCTCGTCGTGCATGAGGTGAGAGCGCCTCTACTTTGAAGCCTTCCCCCAAGGTGCCTTAGAAAACGTAGAGAGAACAGGACTCGGGAGCAGCCTTCTTGTAGCCATTTCTCATCGGATACGTAGAGCAACTGATAGGTGCGTGTTTCTTTCCGTTCTAGGGAAAGTATAATGTACAGCAGCTGAGTTCTTACCTGCACCTTTTAATGTTCTATTTGGAAACCACTTTTTGTTAACTGCTGTTTCCTTTCCTACCTTTTTTTACAAGTAAATCCCAGATACAGTTTTGCTTCACCCCCTTCTTCTGCCCTTTCTTTCTCACCTCCTCGTTCATCCCACCTTGCTCTCCCAGTCTCTTATTCTGAGACCCACTTCCTTCACGCCCATAGGAAAGGAGAGCTGCCAGGTGCAGTTCATGGTGAGTAAGGTCACACGGTGCGATCGCTGTCATTTTGTTTTAGTTGCTTGTTTTTAAGAACTGGGGCCTAGATCATTGCGTTCTTTGCACTCCTGACTGATCAGTACATGTTTGGTCTTTGTTCGCTGACAGTCTAAGATGGGGTTGAAGGGCACAGAAGCCAAGCCAAGCGATGTGGGTGCTGTGCTGCCCTGTTATGCTCATACTCAGGTGTAATTACATGTCAGAATCGTGTGTCGAGAAAGTCATAATCCTGATGCCTTTGCTTTCCAGAAGATCCTTCTTAAAAAGGAATTTGCTTTGTTAAATGAGGAATGATTAATTCTGAGTAGTTACGCTTATTTTAATTTTACAGCTCACGAATACACTAAAAATACAGTAAGTTTTTCAAATAGCAGTTTAGATACCTTTCTTTAGTCAAGTAATTCTTAAAACTATTGAATCTTCACACATTCATGCACTGTATGTACTTATGTTCTCAGTTTTAATGACTGTGCTTATTACTCTTCTCATGGTTGGAAATCAGGGTGTATAATGCTGGCAGGTTTTTACCTGGTTCTCTGCAGAATTGTAACGTATTACTAGGACCGCGGTTACTACAACATATGCATTGTGAAAACCTGTGGTTTTAGAGCAGTCTTGTCAGTAGAGATGGAATGTGTGGGCCACGTAGATAACGACATTTCCTATGAGCTGCCTTAAAAAAGTAAAGAAACTGTGTGTACTAAGTCTTTGGAATCGGGGCACGTTTTATACCCACGACACGTTGCAGTTTGAACTGGCCCCATTTCAAGGACGCGGTAGCGGTGGCCTCGTGGCTGTCACACTGCCCAGCAGTGACTGGTGTTCTCCCACCATCGTCTGAAAAGCTGTTTCTGTGTCTCCCTGTAACTGGCTTTTCTGTGCTCGCGTAGCTCATACCCGCATTCTGTTAGTGACAGGTGGGATGCGCTGACCTGCAACAGCAAAGAGCTACAACTTCTGGGCCCCCATTTTCCTTTCTCAGTAAGAAAGGGGGCAGAATTACTACAAAATTAATACGAATTGTGTGTCTGCATCTATGTGTAGGTATAAGTAAAATAGGAAACAAAGGAATTATTTTTGTAAGTTGTATTTAAATTCAGGCCAGATTCATTTGTGCATTATTTCTTAGAAGTAAGGTTTAGTATTTCTGAACTTCTAAGTTTTGTGTTTATACAGTCTTTTTTTGTAGCACTCTTATTTTTATTCGAAGTGGGGCAGGCAGCACAGGCAGCTCTGCGGGGCGGAGGGTTCTGTGGCCTGACCACGCTCGTCTGCCCGCGTGCCTGCCTGCAAAGCTGGCCAGCGCAGTGCAGGTCACAGACCCCGGACACGAAGTGGAGCTCAGTTCTGTGCCCAGCAGTCAGGGTGGACATGCGGCCGAGGCAGCTGCGGCCAGATTGAGACACTGCCTCACCTTTGAACTGGTCAAAGGTCGTGGTGTTTTGGGTTAAAAGTAATAATCCATATTGATTTGACACACACTAGAAATTCTTCACAGTTCTGTCATCTCTAGCTATTCACCTATAATTTTGTTTTTCTAAAATAATGACCAATAAAACCGTAATTTCTCTGTACAACAGTTGTATTTACAATTTTCTGTGACCAGCTCATAACTTCTGAGCTGTGCGAGAAGCATAGATAGGGTTCAGATAAGCAGAGTGGGGGACCCCAAGTCGGGGAGGGATGGACCTTCCCACAGAGGCATCCTGGCCGCGGGAAAGATGAGGCCATGGGAAAGATAATGGCCGTGGGGGTGGCAGCACGCCCACAGAGGTGTGAGCAGAGCCCTCTGCCACTCAGGACACACTGGGGGTGTGGAGCCGGCTGGGGCCACATGTGGAAGATTCGTGACATCCAAAGTTTGGATATCTCTTAGAATATTCTAGGTCCAGATTCTTTACTTTGCATCACACCCCACCACCTCTGCCAAGACTATTTCTTAAACATATTTTATGCTGACTATTGATTAAAGTTAATTTTTATGACCAACCTTAAATAGACGGTTGAGATGCTAATGGGTCTTTGAATTGTGGTCTCTAGTAATCATGAACTCTTTTTTTTCCTTGGATGAAGATTTCCCTTTATGACAAGCAGACACACGACTTACTAAGAATTAAAAGAAGTGATTGTAACTTAGAATTTAGATAAATTCCCGTCGTGTGAGGAAATCACACGTGTTACTTACGCAGTGCTGTGCTGCTCACCATCCAGTACCTGACAGTGATGGATTTGAATGGCCTTTCCTAAAACAGCCCATTTGGTCCCATACTCAAATGCTTAGGGTTTTTTTTAATTAGTAATTTTACAGTGTTATCAGTGTTATGTTACTGACTCATATAATGGATATATCAGCTGCTTCCTGACCTGCTAATGAAATCCTGAAGATTCTGGACTTCCTCATAGGAGGTTTCTAAAATAAGAAGTTGACCACACTGTGGTAGCCTTGTAAGAAAGGCTCAGAAGCTGTTCTGGAAGGCAGGTGCGGGAGGGGCCTCTGTACAGGTAGCTGGGACATAGGACAGTCACCACCATTCAGAGGGAACAAGAAAAATCCCATGGGAACCAAAGTGAGGGAGAGATTCTGTCTTGTCTGATGTTGTTAGGTAGTGGCAGGTGAGCCTAGGAACCGGTGAAGAAAGGATTTTAGCAGACACGTTGCATCAGAAAGACTTGGGAGAGAACAGCAGAGAAACGGAAACAGGAATGGGGCCGTGACACGTGATGTGGATCACACATACTGTTGGGCGAGGCTTATACCTGAATGTGGGTGCAGGGAGCAGGGCTGCATGTGCAGGAGGCCGCTGGGGAGGTGGTGGGGCAGGTGCTCTCCAGCGGGGGCATCGGCAGGTCCATCACAGAGACAGTCCATTCTTGTCAGAATTTTTCTGACATTTATGTCAACAAATTGGGGTGGTAATAATCATGCTGCCAAATACCTGTGTCACATGAGGAGTTTTACTTGAATGTTTTACTTAGGCTTATGAAATTCCACATTGCATATGGCACCGTAAATCACCTGTTTAAAAATGGTGTGGGATTTCAGCTCATTTCAGTAGTGTTTGCAGTTTGTACGGCGTCTGCTTTTAAGCGTATGTATCCGTTGTCTAAAATGTAGAGTGGTTATGAAGTAATAGGATCTAGTAGTTACCCCCAGGTGTGTGATTGCTGGTCTTCACAGAAGAGGTTGAAAACACAAAGCAGTAATCCAGTGAAGTGACAGTTTATTGTGACTGGAGCAAAGACATCTTCCTAGAGTGAAAACTGAGTGATAGGAGAGCTAACCAATGCCAGACAAAAAGTGTGTCCATAGGTTCTTGGTTTATTAGGGAGAAGCAAAAGAGAGTTTTTCTCTTTTTCTTGTATCATTCTATTTTGGGATTTTTAAAGAGAAGGAGTCTTGTTATTAGAGTTTGCCTAAATGAGACTTTTCTTTAGTAATAGTGATCTTATAAAGCACACGAGTAATGGGGAAGGAGGCTTGACTTGTTTTAGAATACATGTCTGGTGTTTTATTGTTTATGTTAATGTTACTAAAAATAGTATTTTGTATCACTAGCATCACTGCTAGACATTTTTCTTGTCAAAATGGTAGTGATTGATTATCTTAGTGGAAGGACAGTTAATATCTAATTTACAAGAACAGCATTGCATTGTCTGTCTTGTTGACCACAAGAAAAGCTGCTTGTGGGTTGTAAACTACATGTGTGTCAGGAATAAGAGGGTGCAGGCAAACACGAGAATGAAAAACTCCATAGTTGACTTGCTTTTGTGTCAAAGTGATTAGTAGTATATACCATGAGGGCAGTTTTCAGCTCACTTACCCTTGTGGCTTAATTACCTTTGGGACTCAATCTGTTTTAGTCTTCTGATAACTGATTTATTAATAATTGACTGATTTTTCAGGAATAATTTTTCTTAATCTGAAAACATAAAATGGGTGTATTGCCTGTTAATTTCTTTATATTTACCAAATAGAATGTTAATTCTATTAATACAGCTTTTCTAGTTCTAATTTTTGTGTAAAAAGAACCAGGATTTTTGTTACAGTTATCTGTGTATGTGTTTTATTTTTTGTTGGTTCTACCTCACTGAGCATTGTGTTCTGGCTGTATTTTCAGTGCTGTGTTTCTTACCTTCTCTCTGCTTAGGGTGCTGGTCAAGATAAACTTGGGATCTATGTCAAGTCTGTTGTGAAAGGAGGTGCCGCAGACGTGGTGAGTGTCGTGTTTAAAGACGTAAATGTTCAGAATGTCGTATCACACAAATGGCATGAGGTGCTCCAGTGATGCTTTCAGTTACAAAACACTACACACTGTTCATTGAAAACAGAACATCTTCAGTGTGCTCACCGTTGTCTCCGCTCTTCCCTACCCCACCCCCCACCCCCGCCTGACACGGACATACCTGTTGGGCACAGGATGGTCGACTGGCCGCAGGTGACCAGCTGCTCAGTGTGGACGGACGGAGTCTGGTAGGACTCTCTCAAGAAAGGTACCATTTATTTCTTTGTTTTAAGCTTAATATTAGCATTTTTACAGATATTCCACATTAAATTTTGGAATTGGAAGATAAAAAATTATGCTAAAAAGCTGTGCCCTTACTCTTTACCTTTTTAAATATCTAACTGTGCATGGCATTTCACTTGTTAGCAAAATACAGAGATGTGTTTTAGTCTGGAGCAGTTTCTCGGAAGTTTAGAAAGAATTCTTAACACTTCTGAGGAGGAGCTGAGTGTTGTTAATTCAGGAAAGGACAGGAACGGGCAGCAGGGAATCTGCCCGAAGGTCAGAGCCAGCACTGCAAACGCAGGGCAGACTGTCACTCTGACCACGGGCCCGATGCTGATACTCTCCGCACACTTGTGACCCTCTCTTCCTAGGGCTGCAGAGCTCATGACAAGAACAAGTTCCGTGGTGACACTGGAAGTAGCTAAACAAGGAGCGATCTATCACGGGCTTGCCACCCTGCTCAATCAGCCGTCCCCAATGATGCAGAGACGTAAGGACTGGTTGTGAAGAACTGCATGTCTCCCGCTGCCTGCCACCAGAAATAGCAGGCTTACGGTCATTTCCCATAGCCAGACAGGGGCCTTCCGTAACACTAACGACAACCCTGAGTAGGTACTGTGATGTCTAGTGTCCCAGGTAAGGAGACTGAGGAGGACAGCACTGGAGCTCAGGGCCCAGTATAGCTGGCTCCTAACTAGAGCCAGGATCCACTGTGGGACCCGCCCCCACCCCCCCAAAGCCACCCAGCCCCACCCCACAGGCCGCTGTCTACTCGAGAGTGGCCTTATGCTGTGGAACTAGTGGACGAGGGCTCTCAGTTTCCATAGGCAGACGGTGTACACTCAGCAGGCGGGGTTCCCTCCTGAAGCATGTGTGTGAGCGCGAGCATTTATTTCAGTGCAGCGTGTGCTGAGATAGGGCACCACTGTCTTACCAGGTATAGTCCACCTCTGAGTAATTTATTCGCAGGGGGTCTGTGGTTTTGTAGCTACATTAAAAATCTCAGGGTAAAACCAATATAAACGTAGGGCTTTTTGAATCATTGAGTTCAGAAATCATAGGGAAAAATATGACTCACATTATCTTTTAAATCACTGTATGCTTTACATCTCAGTCTTCATCATGCGCTTTGCTAGCTGTGCGTGGGCACTGAATCTGGCCTTGGTGCAGCTCTCGCCTCCATACCGTGTAGGTCAGCATTCTGGGAGCTGCAAAGCCCAGAACCCCGAGCCTAGACCCAGTGGTACAGGACAAAGCAGCCACAGCCCAGGTGTCAGAACCCGGGCTGCCTGCTTATTGAAACCAAAAAAGGGCATCTTAAAAGACCATGTGTTCTGTGTGCCTGGACATAGCATGTTTTTACTATTTTCATAATGTGATGCCTAATGTATTTTTACAGTCATTTAAAAGAAGCAAAGAGAGTTAGAAACCAAAGAGGGAAACTACAAAGTAGTAAGTCAGGATTATCAAACGAGCTAAGTAAACTAAAAAATAAAGAGTGTATAGTCACATCAAATAATGTCTGTTCATGACAATGACAACCCTGAGTAATTAAAAGAATATATTTAAAAAGTGAAGGACTTATATTTTTAAGTTTTAAAAAAGATACTTTAAAACGGATTTATTTCTTTAGATTTGTTACTTTTCTGTGAGAAAATAAGCTTTGAAGGAGCACCTTTTTCCAGTAATGCCAGTTAACTGTTGCTTTATTTGGAAACCTTAAGGATTCTCTGGAAAGATTTTACCCTCGTATAAAAATCTTTATTTCTTCTGATAAAAATAAGTTTTAGTTGTGGAGTTTTCAGTATTTGTCAGTTCATCTCTTTTAAAACTCAGCAAGGAGTTTAAAATAAAGCTTTAAACAGCTAAACACATCGTGAATGTACTTTTGATTTCAGTGTCAGATCGCCGCGGCTCAGGGAAACCCCGACCAAAGAGTGAAGGTTTTGAGCTGTACAATAACTCAGCTCAGAACGGGTCACCGGAGAGCCCTCAGCTGCCGTGGGCAGAATACAATGAACCAAAGAAGCTGCCTGCTGATGACAGACTCACGAAGAACCGAGCTGACCACCGCTCCAGCCCCAACGTGGCAAGTAAGAGAATGGCCTGGCACTTGGTTCTCAGACCTTCGTTCCCACCCAGGTGCAGGCAAGGCCTCCGTCAGAGCCAGGAGGGGTGTGCTGGGTTGTTACATTATCAAGTGAATGCGTTACCTGCATGCGGTGGCTGACCGGGACACCGTTTCACGAGGGATATCAAAACAGATGTTCTATCAGGAAGTAAGAGCAAAGGTGGAGAACCTTTGCTTCAGTCGCTGCTCTAGGCACGTCCACTGACGGCATCTCTAGCAGGGACTCCGTTCTTACACTTTGAAAGGACGCTGAAGGGAAAAAGAGCAGGAGGAGACTGTGCAGCACACATAGGAGCCAGAGAGCACAAGTCACCTTGTGGCCTCTGTGAGACCGCTTGCCCGCCCCTGCTCTGTACGGGGACCTGGAGGCTCAGGCTCCGAGGGGAATGGAGATGGTGGTGTGCTGAGCCCAGGCCCCTCGCGGCCGGCTGGTGGTCTCGGTGCCAGATGCCTCTGGGCAGAATGAAGATGCATCAGGCAGTGCTAGGCCATGCCCTGTTTACCTCCTGTTACATTTCTTCTCCTGCCTCTTTCCGACAGACCAGCCCCCCAGTCCTGGAGGGAAGAGTGTGCCGGCCCCAGGGGCAGCAGCGAGAATCACGTCCGTCTCCACTGGAAACCTCTGCACAGAGGTGAGCCGCCCGCCACACGCGGCTCTCATCAGCCTTCGCTTCCCTGGGAGCCCTGCCTGATCTCACCCAGCTTTCACTCTGCAGAAGGCATTGCGCGTGACGCCTGCGTACTTCATGTGCTTCCTTGTGCACAGTAGGCGCTTTCACTCCACGGAAGGCATTGCGCGTGACGCCCGCGTACTTCATGTGCTTCCTTGTACACAGTAGGCTCTCCACCAACTGGAACTCAAGCCACCTGCAAAAACTGCCTGTTGCTTGAGCTCCATGTAACAGATAGTCTGCTGTTAATAGGCAAAGGAGCTTGAATAGGTCTGGGTAAATTCTGTTTTCTGTGTGCTATATTTTTACTCTGCATATACTGTATTTCGTTATATGCATACATTTTAAGAGGCCCTTGGAAGTTAGCCTGTTGTACATGGTCACAGGTCTTCCTCCTTCGCGTTCTCCAGGAGCAGAGCCCCCCACCTCGACCGGAAGCATACCCCATCCCCACACAGACGTACACCCGGGACTACTTCACCTTCCCAGCTTCCAAGTCCCAGGACCGGATGGCCCCTCCTCAGAGCCAGTGGTCCAGCTACGAGGAGAAGTCCCCCCTGCACATGGACAGCAGCCATTCCAGCATCGCCATTCAGGTGAGGGAGGCAGGGGGCCGCCTGGCAGGGAGACAGCCCGTGGGGCGTGCGGCTCAGCGGCTGTGATGTCACTGCCGTCTTCCTCTTGGCTGAGGCAGAGGATGGAACGCTAACAAAGGGGTAAGGAAGTACTAATAAGGTGGCACCGCCGTTCCGACTGGGAAGGCACAGAGTACCAGCTGATGGAGGAGTGAGGACCCTAGTGACCCTGTGCTGCTTGGCTTGCATCTGAAGCCGCCAGGCTGTAGGAGTGCAGAGCTAGTCATTGTCCCAGCCCATGGAGCTCATGACCCTGCGGGGGACTGAGGCAGTGAGTGAGGACGAGGTAGTAAGTGCTGCTGGTTGCCAGCTCCCTACTGAGTGTTTCCATCCAGGTGTGACTAGACCCTGTGCTCCCATGTGACATTGCAGTTGCCCGAGCAGAGCTTCCAGGCAGCGGAGCCACAGGGACGAGCGTCGCGTGACTCACTAAGGACTGGGTAGAGAATGAGGAGTCAGTCTGTGTGGTTAGTTAGGGGACACTATTAGATGCTCTTTTCTTTTCAGAACATAGTGACACATGGGGAGGAGAGAGTAAACACGTGCTTAGAAACATGGACCATCTAGGCTAGGTAGCAAGGTAGCGTGCCTCCTGGGTGGTTGATTCCCTAGATCGTCATTCTTGGATGAGAGTGGTTAGAAGCTCCGTAGGGCTGAGACGGGTTTGGAGCTGAGGCTAGAAGGATGAGGAAGCTGGGCAGGAGCATGAAGAGCAGAGGAGCTGCACTTCCTGAGGGCACGGCTCTTGGCTGCTCCCCACTCTGTGTCTCGTTATCTTATCCTGTCCTTGGTCCGCTCTGCCCGGTTCCGAGGGGCCCCAGCACGCTGGCCCTGGCTGTGGAGGGGCCTGCTCCACATCTCTCCTCAGCAGTAATCTTGTGCCATCTCCTCCAGCATCCGTGGTGGCCCACACGTCAGAGCAGTCCCCACGCTGTCACCTGCTGTGTGGGAGCCGCACCCTCACTGTTTGTAACTGCTGCTTGCTTCTGCCTCTCGCACCAGTGAAGGCAGTGCTGCCAAGGGAAGAAGTCAGGCTACCGGGAGGCTTGCTCAGGCAGATACTGAAACCACTGAGAATCGGGGTGGACTTGCCAGGGAGGGGTGCAAAGATGGAGCCAGCCGGCACCAGCAGCCCACTGGTCGTCAGGGGGCGCAAAGGGAACCTCGGGGGTCACGGGCCAGCAGCAGAGCAGAGCAGCGGCATGCACTCTGAAGGCAGGGGCTCCAGAAGCCACAGTCCCTTCCTGGGGTCTCTGCATCGTGTGCCCCATGTTCAGGAGGCAGGGCCCCATTTTTCAAGTGATTCTGCCTTTTCAGGAGGTCTTTTATATTTCATTTTGTTGGTTTGTTTTTAAGGTAAGAAAAACAGTTTGTCTTTCAGGTTTGCATCTTCAATTACTGCTAATAGGGTAGGAAAAAGTTTTGCTCAGATGTAGGGAATCAGATTACTATTATACGCGTAACGTACTAGACATCAGACTAGCCCTGTGAGAAAAGTGCGCTTCTCTCTCTCCGGCACACGGAAGTTGGCGGCACTGTGTTGCTCTGTCCTGAGCCTGGAGCAGAGCACTGGTCTGCTGGTGGGATTCAGAAAGTCATGGGTGGGTCTCACTCTTAGTCACAATCAGAAGCTTACTTCAGAGAAGTAACTTTTGTTACTGTTCACGTTCTTTAAGTCCATCCATCCTTCCAGTCAGTTATGTGATAGGTTTCGCAGCAGACATGTGTGCCCGGGACTGAGGAGGGGGCGGCCATCGACGGAGGACCCAAGTATCTGTGCATTTTCTTTTTTTGCTGGTGTTGCAGAAAGTGTAGCTTTTCCTTCTGACGGACAGAAATTCCTTGGCAGGCACCGCTACTCTGCGTAGCCTCTGGGCTGTAGGGCAGGCTCAGCCTCTGTTCTGTACACTTCACTTTTCCAGTCAGTTTTCTCCTTGAAAATGTTGATGGATTTGCAGTAACTTCTGGTAAGTGGCTGATGGGTCACCGTTCTTTCTCTTTCAGCGTGTCACTCGTTCCCAAGAGGAACTTCGGGAAGACAAAGCTTACCAACTGGAGCGGCACCGAATGGAGGCGGTTATGGATCGCAGGTGTGACGGGGACATGTGGGGACACCCGGGTTCCTCTCTGGGCTCCAGTGCCTCCAGTCAGGAGCACCTGGACCCCTCCTCCAAGTCAGGCACTCCCGCCTCCACGCTGACCAAGAGCGGCCCGGGGCGCTGGAAGACGCCCGCGGCCGCGCTGCCCCCGCCGCCGCCGCCGCCCCTGCACTACGGCGACTTCGAGGCGCTCCCCGTGGACTTGCCTCTGCCGCCGCCGCCTGCCGGCCACACGGGGCCGCCGTCGGCTCAGGCCGCCGAGGCGGAGCGCCGGAAGCGGGAAGAGCACCAGCGGTGGTACGAGAAGGAGAAGGCCCGGCTGGAGGAGGAGCGGGAGCGGAAGCGCCGCGAGCAGGAGCGGAAGCTGGGCCAGATGCGCGTGCAGGCGCTCACCCCCGCGCCCTTCGGCGCCGGCGCCGCGGGGAAGCCCGAGAAGCCAGCCTCGCTGCCCAGGCCCCAGGAGACTGTCATCCGGGAGCTGCAGCCCCAGCAGCAGCCGCGCACCATCGAGCGCAGGGACCTGCAGTACGTGACCGTCAGCAAGGAGGAGCTGGCCTCGGGGGACAGCCTGTCCCCGGACCCCTGGAAGCGGGACGCCCGGGAGAAGCTGGAGAAGCAGCAGCAGATGCACATCGTGGACATGCTGAGCCGGGAGATCCAGGAGCTGCAGGGCAAGGCCGACCGCTCCGCCGAGGAGAGCGACCGCCTGCGCAAGCTCATGCTCGAGTGGCAGTTCCAGAAGCGGCTGCAGGAGTCCAAGCAGAAGGACGAGGAGGACGACGACGAGGAGGACGACGACGTGGACACCGTGCTCATCATGCAGCGCCTGGAGGCGGAGCGCAGAGCCCGGGTAAAGGGGGCGTGCCATGGGCGTGGCCTGGCCTAGAGCCCAGGCGAGGGGAGTGGCTGGGCTGCCGTGGGCGTGGCCTCAGCTGAGGCGGCAGGTCTGAGGGTGGGCAAGACCCCGGGCTTGTGCTTGTGATGACTGTCAGTGGCCAGAAGACCAGGCACGTCCATGGGAAAGTCAGGGGATTCCAATGAAGTTTACTCTGATTAGCAAACTCATGTCCTCATGTTTCTCAGCTTCCATTGAGAAAATAAGTTAGTAGCCAGTAAAGATCTTGAGCAGAGGTTGGCAGCCTTTCTTCTGACGGGGCCGAATAGTAAATGCCTTGGGCTTTGGGGTGCCTTCCCGCCCGCTCAGCGCCATGCGACCCTGTTGAGGACTTGGAAGCGGAGGCTTAAGACGCCCGCAGCAGACGAGCACCTGCTTTCTGTAGTCACGGGCCTGTGAAGATTCTGAGACCTCGTGATTGGACTCAGATTTCTCCAGATCACACAGATCACTCGTTCCTTGTCTCCCATACAAGAGGAAACGTAAGATTTATATGAGTTTCATGCAGTAGGTAGCTAATGCCCAGTTTAAGCCTTTCTTCACCTCTCAAGAGAACTGTTGACAGAGGCCCTGACCAGTATTTAAAGATTTATTTTTATTGTTTTTGACAGAGAGAGAGAGATACAGAGACAGAGACAGAGAGAAGGGGGATGGCCCAGAACAGTCTCCACAGTTGCACATCATTGGTTTTTCCACATAGTTTCATTCCACAGGTGGGCGCGGGGCCGCACAGGGCAGGAACTGGGCCAGGGTCTTCACCCCGGTGAGAACTGAACCGGGGGCACTCCCCAGCTCAGCATATGGGTCCACACAGGCCGGGGCCGGGATTCGATTCTCGGTCCCCGGGGCTACAAAGTGAGCGCTTAACCCACTGAGCCGTCCCGGCTTCCCCCTGACCAGTATTAATGTGCAGAGCAATGTTGTCCATTTCTTGTTAGTTCTTGTGACTTTTTAAAAATACAAAGCAGTATTCTGAGAAAAGACAGCCAGTAACTTGCCCTTTTTGTCCTAGATTTTGTTTCTGATTCCAGCTTTTGTTTGATGCTGTCTGTACTGGAGCCCTAACACAATAACTGTTAGATGTTTCATCTTTCTACCTCATGATGAAGTTTAATGTGCTAGTAATTTAGATAATTATTAGTTCCCTTTTCAGTTTGCTCTGAGTTACTTCCTGAAATGTCACACATACACACCCTTCTTGTTACATATATATTCTTAGCCAAATGTCTATAGAACTTTGCCCAAAATTCATCTGGAATCCATCTTAAGACACATTCCTAAAATGAAGGCCTAAATGTTAACTGTTAACATTGTTTTACTAGTATTTTCAAGCTCATCTGCAGTAAATTTCCTTCAAAAGGAGCGTGGTTGCCATTAGTACTATTTTATTTGAAAGCGTAACTTTTTGATCACTGCTGATTACTTTTAGCAAAAGGACCATGAGAACGAGTTTCACGTTCGTGGCTCTGGCCTGCATTTTGTGCCTGTGGGTCATGCCCCTCCGCTCTGGCCAGTGTCTCTAGGGGACGCGCTGCAGGCAGATTCGTTAAAGAAGCTGAATGCCTCGTCCATGGCCTTGGATCTCTCACCCCCCAAAACAATGGCTTTATCTTCACTACAGTTCAAACTCTGAACCTAGCGGTGTTAATACTCATTGTTAGAACTGCATCCCAATTGCAGTGAAAGGTGCACAACTGCACTGTGATATTTCTACAATAATTTTCTATGAAGACTGAATTTTTATTGAAGATCTGTCAGTTTTCCAGATGGTTAACACGCTGACTATTTTAAAGCCTCTTAGTATGTATTGTGATATTTGGGAAGTTTCTTATAATTTAATTAAAAGTATCTGTATTTATCATTAGTTATGTATTAAGAGTAATAGCTTAGTCTCCAAATAAGAGAGCTTTGGGGAAATTTTACTGTTTTTAGTTTCTGTGTGTCTTAACAATGAAACTCCACACTTAATACCATTCATTCAGTTTTGTTTCTGGCTATTCGAAGTTAGTCTCTAGGCACTTTTCTCAGTGGGGGGTCCTTCAGAAACAGGTGAAGCACAGGAGGGCAACAAATACGCTCACGGCAGAATATAGGCCTAAACTTAACCTTTTTTTCACACTTCATCTTTCTTTTTTCCTTCTCTGTTACCTGCAGCAGACTGCTATGCCAGCAATATCTGTTCTAGATTTGGTACGTTCTTGTTTCTTTCCCTTTGGTACTTTTTCTGTCTTGGTTTTCCTTTTTCTTTTAGTGGTGGTGGTGTTATGTTTTCAGTAGACCCAGTTCTCAGGGGTGTCCTAGATCAGGATCTGTAGTCGTGCCTCTAGAAGCATGCCTTTGAATGTTCGTAGATTTAGTGACTCTGCTTTTCTCCTTTAAGTGTTACTGTTTGTTCATGGTTTTGACCTTTTTCTCAGTTTCAGTCATAAATTGATTCTGTGTATTCTTACTAGTCTTGTCGTAAATACATGAGCAAATGAAAGAATTTTTTTAAGATTTTATTTTATTGTTTTTGACAGAGACAGAGAGAGAGACAAAAGGGGGAGGGCCCAGAGCAGTCTCCTTAGTTGTATGTCATCAGTTTTCAACATGGTTTTGTTCCACACAGGTGGGCGGGGGCCGCACAGGGTGGGAACTGGGCTGGGGGCCTCCCACATGGGAAGCTCACCCCTTCGAGCCAGGGGCCGAACCAGGGGGCCAAGAACTGAACTGGGGCCTCCTGCATGGGAAGCACTCCCCAGTTCAGCATATGGGTCCACACAGGCCAGGGCCAGGATTCGATCCTCGGTCCCCAGGGCTGCAAAGAGAGCACTTAACCCGCTGAGCCATCCCGGCTTCCTCAAATGAAAGAAATTGTGCAAAGACTAATCCATTTCATCTTGTTGCCTTAGAAATAGATTTTAGATATTCAACTGCTAGAAACTCAGTTGAATAGATATCAACATTGTTTGCCTGTCTAGGGTATAACTGTCTGTTGGTAGAGTAAGAGAGATTTCCAATAAATGTTTATTTTGTGTTTTCTTTAATGTAGTTTGTCAGCCATACTAGTTTATTGTCTGCCCCAAAATACTTGAAATCACATTATATTGTGAATTCAGTGTGTTTAATGTCAGTGTTGGGAGAATTTGGTTGGTCATTTAGTATCCATTATGCTTAAATACCATATCTGTGCCATCTGCCAAAACTATTAAATCCTGGCTGACAATATTTATGTTAACTTTAAGTCAACATTTGCTAGTCGGCTTTTAAATGATAGAAGGCCAGTATCAGACAATACTTTTTTTAAAATCCCTGGATTTGGGTTTGACTTTAGTGGTCTTTTTACCAAGTGACAGCCTTCCTTTTTAAGATTTAATTAAACAGCATGGTGGCAATCTCGCTCAAAGAGAAACCTCTTATGAAACCATCCTCCCTCCTTGATGACTGAGAGGCTTATTTTCTGAGCTTCATGTTTGCTTCCACAAGACAAAGACAGCAAATGCATGTGTCCTCCCTCCTCCTCTGAGTCTGAAGGTGCACCTGTAGCTGGTGGCTGGGAGTATCGCGCACTCCGAGCTGCATGCAGGTGAGGTCTTCACTAGCAAACACTCAGGTCCATTATGTGCCAGGTACCCAGAGAGGCGGCAGCTTGACGAGGTGCAGCCCACAGAGACCTTTTGTGCTATGAGAGTGTGTGATGGATAATAATGACACTTAAGGATGGGAGTTACATTAATATTTTTATTTCAAAGAAATAGTTCTGAGTTTTTCTTTCTTTAAAAGATAATTGAGAGTTAACATTAACTGTACCACCCCCTTTCTGCGCCTGTCCAGCCTGATTCCCCAGTGGACGTTAATATTATTGTTAGTAATATCATTGTCTGTAGAGTTCTTACTATGTCAGGATTGGCAGGCTGTCCTGAGACAACCCCGTTAGGCATTCAGTCTTTCCGTGAGATAAGGATAGTGGCAGACATGTGACGGTGCGTGTAGGGACAGGGCCCCGTCCTGCCTCTAAGGTGGCACCTCAGGGGTTTTATGGGGCCTGGGCTGAGTGAGGCACAGCCCAGTTCAGAGCCTCAGGGCTGCCCTGGCCGGCTTCTGCCCCCTCCCCCAAGGGCCTGCTGCCTCCTTGCTCGCTCCTACACCCACCGCCCCCCGGCCCACAGCTTGTGCCATTTCTCTTCCAAACCCTCTTCCACTGAAGTCAGACAAGACCTCCCAGGCTCCAGGTGCTCCTGACGGTTCCTGCGCCTCCCGCTCCTGCCTCTCCACCTGTAGCCTCCCCAGCGCAGCGGGGTCTCCAGTCGCTCCGTCTGCACACCTGACAGTCCTTTAACCCCTTTCTCTCATGAGAAGTTCTGCTGTCTTCGCTTTCTCAGTCAGCTACACCCAGCTCAGCCCAGGCCACGGTCATTTCCTACCTGAATTACTGGGGGAGACTTCTTCCTGAATCCCTTGTTCTACCTCTGTTTCCTGTAAGGGCCGCTCTCAGGGTAGCAGCCACAGTGATGCTATTAAAAACATGTCAGCTCAAATGTCCTCCAAAGCCTGCAGTGGCTTCCTGGCACTGAGAGAGGCATCTGAGTATTCCTGTGGCCTCCCCACACTGCAGGATGGGGCGGGTGTCAACCATCACCACAGCTTCACCTGGCTGAAGGCTAGAGGCAGTCAGGTCCTTCCGCCCAATGACAGGTGTGCACCCCTTGCCTTTATTAGGCTAGGCTGCTGAATTTAGGCTAGGCTGCCGAATGGTTGCATGTGTCACCCAGTGTGTCCCTAACAGCCCTGCAGTGTGGGCAGGCCCTTGTTTAATAATATTCACCCATCAAAGGCAGAGTCTTCCGGGCCATGTTCAGTGCTCTCGCTGCTCACAGAACCCTGCTGCTGGGAGCCTTCCAGTAGAAATTTACAGGACTGGTGGCCTCGCGGTTGGCTGGTCCCCACTTCGTCTTGTTACCATGTGAATGGTTTACCTGCTGGCTCCAGGAAGGATCCATCCACCTGGGACAGACAGTACCAGGGAAGTCAGGGATGTTTCCAGAGATTTGCGTGGCTCTTCTGATTACCTCCCGTGAAGCCCCAGGCGAGCTGTTCCCTCACCGGGGGCTTTCCTGTCTCGTCTCTACAGAAGACTAGAAAGTGGGCATCCGGAACAAACCCGTAAAAGCTCCCAGCAACTGTCCGTACGGAACCTCCTAGGGAGCCGCACCCTCAGAGCCCTTACGTGCTGGAAGTGGCGGGCTGTGTTCTGCCTGCCGGGATTAGGGTCCCACCCAGAAAACGTCAGTGCCAACAGGCAGACGCAGTCCATCCTCGGGAAGGGCCACGGTACTAGGGGCCTTCGGAGCATGTTCCTATCCAAGCCAAAATGCGTGTGCTGTGGAGTAGAGCACAGAACGGAGATGAGGGCGGAACACAAAGCAGCTGTCCTAGAACGTCAGGGTTGTGCAGTGGGCCCTCTGAGCCTAACAGCCCATGTGGGGTGCTCCGATTTGTGTCTGCCACTAGAGTGTTGCAGCAGCTAAGCCACAGATCTCACAACTCTGGAAAAGATTCTCCTTTTCCTTACGTTTAAAAAAGGGGCAGGGCCTCTATCAAGGGACGGGAGCACTGGCTCCCTGAGGAGAACCGAGCACTGTTGTGGGCGGACCCCCAAATCAAGTCAGCCACGTTCCTTTGTGGGCACGGACTTGGTTTTCCCAGTGAAGAAATCCGTCCAAGCTGGGCTCTGAACCCCGGTCATAACTGGTCTCATCAGGGGGTTCTTCATTTGGGGGCCTTGCAGTCTTTCAGCGAGAGTGCTTTTAATGGGTGACGCCCAGGCAGAAAAGGCCTGCAGAGAAAGGTTCCTCAAAGGTAATTAATGTGCGATAAGCAGACTTCTGCCGTTGGTTGTCTTCCAGTGCACATGTCAGAGAGTAAAATATAAATGGAAAAATACAAGTCAATGTGTTTTTGTGATGCAAAATTATAAACACACATATTCTACATACTCCTTTTTTTTTTTTAACCTGAAAGTGACTGCCAGTATAGGAAAACTTCAGATCAGGCTTACATGTTGGCTTTTGAAATGGCAGCATAGTTCTTATTTTAGAATCATTTTAGTCTGGACTGTTTTTATTGCTGTAATAATTACTACATCTATTCAGATCTGTTCCTCCAAATATACCTTCCCATGAGAGTGCTTTGATCACATGTAACTCTTCATTCTTGAATTATTATCTAGAGTAAATTAAAAAATTAGATTCTCTTTTTTTAGTAAAGCTGCATATCTTTGAAGAACAAAACAGTCTGTGTTTTGAAAATGAAAATACTACATGAAACAGCTTACCAAACAGTAGAAGGGAACTGCCTTCATTTTAATAGCTCTGGTTTATTTGCCTTAGTTGTAAAATATTAACCAGTGAACTGAACATGCGGGAAAGACTCCTTTCTTACCACCATCCAGATTTAGAGGAAGGAAGGTTTTTAAGAGAAAATGCCTGTTTACAGGTTTATAAGATAGCATTCTGTACCTTTTGTTATGAGAATTGTAATTGTTCTGATTTCTTAGTATTGCACTCCTGTTGAATTTAAACGAACTACTTGGTTATCTCAATGTGTACTGCTTTTCTTGCTCAGAATTTGTTATTTAATTAGGTTCAGGAAGTATAACATAGTGAAATTAGTTTGTTCTTTATTGGTTCACAGAAAAGCCTCTGTTGTATCGATGCAATTTTATATTCTTCCATTAATGTTCTAGAAGAATATTCTACTTTTCTGTAGACTAGTGAATATTATCGGTTGCTTTTATTGGGGTGCTGTTTCTCATCATCTGTTCTGATGACTGGGGCGTCCTAGGTGATCCTTCTGGCGTGGGCAGCAAGCCCCTCCTGCCGGGAACCCTGGGGCAGCCCAGGCAGTTCCGTGCACTGGGAGTCCTGTGTCTTTTCCTGTGGCTCCCTGGTTCTTCATCCTGCTGCAAACACCATAAAAGCCAGTTACCCTGACAGCCCTCCTCGTGACGTGGCTCATTCCTGGATTACACTAAAGAGAGTCAAATGAGTCTTCTTGAGAAGGGCATTTTAAGCTTTTTTGCAAATGTTTTATTGTTTGCTGACATGAAAATAATAGTACAAGTTAATCATTTGTTACCTTCCCATCCAAATAGTGTGTTCACAGAAATCACCAAGAATGAAGTTATTAGGTTTTTGTTTTGTTTAATATGCAATTCAAATCCAGGACATTCTGTATTTGCAATACCCATTATCTTAGGGTGTCATAACACAAGTAGCTACATGGTGTCCAGATGGAAAAAGAGGGCTGTACTCTGTTTTCTACTGGCCAAATGTACTTTTCATTCATTATCCTCTTTAGAATAGGTAGTGAGTACTTAGGGAAGTGTGACCAGCAGGATAAAGGAGCAGAAACTCGAATAGTATTTGAATGGTGTGAAGGAAAGATATTAAACTTGTTTTGTTGCAAAAAGGCAAAACCTAGATGATAAAAGCATGGAAAACAATCAGGCTGTGATGTTTAGACCAGCAGAAGCGTCCTGCGCTGGTTCCCTGCGAGTAGAGCCCGCGGTCGTGGGCCTGGGCAGCAGTTAGTTCCTCTTGGGCAGAGTCCCGGGCGGGGTGGGCAGGAGGCAGGAGGGCGGCACAGTCCCGGGGGCGGCAGGAGGAGCCGCCCGCAGCCTCTCGAGCAGGCCCTGTGGTTCAGCGGAGCAGCCCAGAGCTGGAAGGAACCCCTAGCGTGCAGGACGGGGCTGGGGCTGCGCAGAGTGCTAGACACCTGGTCCCCGAGGGGAAGGAGAGGCGGCACCTGTGGGCGGGCTGTCAGGGGGGCCCGCCACGTGCCCCGAGCGCGCACGCAGACCCCTGACGTTCGCAGCGGGAAGAGCGCCGAGTGCGGGGCGCGTGGATTCGCGGGAGCCGAGCACGAGGTCAGGCTCGTGGCCGTAGGGGACCCGGGCCCCGCGCTCCCGGCGGGGCGCACAGGACGGGCGGCTCTGGGGACCAGTGTCAGTGCTGCAGGGACGGGGACCGGGTCGGGCCGCTCCGACACGAGCGCTGTCCTGTGCGAGTTCTTTGTCTCTAGACTGTGACCGTGACCTGGCACGTGTGTGTGTCCACTCGTCTCCGTGTGTGTCGCTCATGTGCTGCGCGGGCGGAGCTTGTCGAGTGGACGTTCAAGTCCGTCTGCTGTTAGTTGCAGGACGAGGAGCGGCGGCGGCAGCAGCAGTTGGAAGAGATGCGGCAGCGGGAAGCGGATGAGCGGCGGCAGCAGCAGCAGGAGGCTGAGCGGCGGCAGCAGGAGGCCGAGCGGGCCCGGCGGGACGCGGAGGAAAAGGTCCTGGTCCTCTGAGGGCAGCCGGGCCGCGGCGGATGGGCTGGGCCCGGGAGGAAGCTGGTGTCTCGGAGGGCGTGCCGGGTCCCCCAGCTTCTGTCCACTGGACCGGAGCCTGTAGCCTGATCCGACCAGCTGCCTCTCCTGAGCCCGTGCAGACGCCCTCGGTCTCCGCGTGTGTGTCTCCCACTCCTGAGCCCTTAGGCCTGGTCTTTGCCGACCTGCAGGCGACATTTGCTCAGTTGTTGAGCTGGAGTGTGCGCTGTGGGAAGAGACGGGCACTGGGGGACACACTGCCAACACGAAGCATTCCAGGTAGAGGACTTACCGGTGCGCCGTCCCGGCTCACGGTACAGAGCGAGTGGCTGAGGGAACACGTGAGAGGAGGATGGCAGCAGTTTGGTGTGTTCTGAGAAGGGGGGTGCTGTCCTTCAGCTCCCTCCCTGAGCCTGATCTTGGGGACCCCCCTGGCCTGACCCGGAGCGTGAGGCACCGGCCGCTAGTTCCCTTCTGTGAAGGCCAGAGCTGGCGGGCCACCGCTCCCGGTGGCGCAGCTGCGTGTTTGCTGGCCGTCCCCTCAGGGTCCAGTGAACTAGAATAAGAGGCCCCCCACCCCAGCAGAGGACCTTTTAGAAAGCCTTTTGTAGCGATGTGCTCTGTTAGGACACCTAGTCAGGACGACCGGGTCAGAAGGGATGGGACTCAGTTAAACGAAAGTGGCTTAAACGTGAGGACACAGCTTGCACATGAGTGACATCTGTGTTTATAGACCCTCCCCTGCCCCTCAAGTCGGTCATCGCCCGTAGTCTCTGGACAGTCTCTCTGAAGTCTTCTCCAAGCACCTGGGCTTTCGGGGTTCAGTTACCACGAGCCCTTCTGCGTAATGCTCATTCAGAATTGATTGTCTTTCTAAGGAAGCCCCTAGATTTCTCGGCTTTATGGTGTTTGATGTTGTTCTGCTTTTCCTTGGCTAACTGGAGGGCTGTGTCCGGGCTCCGTGCCCACACAAGTGTCCTGGGGCCTGCACGGCACGTGCCGCCTGCCCTGGGCCCCACAGAGCCCCAGCGTGTGGGCACAGTGGGCCCCTCAGAGTGGCCCCGGGTCGTGTGGTGCCCAGTGCGCACTCACAGTTCCCAGTTATGTCAGCTACACCTTGTTTCCACAGCTGCTTCTGCATCTGGTGCTCAATGTAAAGAGAAGCTGAGTAACCTATTTTTTATACAGAATATTCAAAATGGATGGGTCTGCTTTGTTATAGAAAAAAGGCTTCTTGGGTGCTGTATTAAATCACTCTCAGTACAGCTGACGGAGGACGTTTGGGTCCCCTGAGATGGTCTCGAGCCACTGCTCGCTCGTCTGTAACGCTGAGTCCTGACCGCTCCCCTGGAAAGACACAGAGCTCAATCTGGATTTGATTCCACAGCCTAGGGAGAACGCTTACTTTAGAAAATAAGAGAACAGTGTTTTCCCTTCGGGATATCTCAACATAGAGTAAAAAGATAAAGTGACAGGTTGGGCCCATGGCCAAGGTTGGGGCTGGCATGTGCTCTTAGGTTTTCTCCCTCTGAAGGTCTCACATTGGCCTTGTGTGTGTTCACTCACTGTACAAATTGAAATGGGGGCTAGACACTTACCCTGGTCAGCAAGGTCCATAGTTAGTTGTCTTCAGTTGAATGGGTTTAAATTCATTGTACTCCATTCTGTAGCATTGAACAGTATTCACATGAAGGCAGATTATTCTGTTTAATCTCTCATCCCCCTTATTTACTTTTTCTTGTGTTCTAAAACTTCTGTCAATCTTTAACAAAACTGTGCTGTAACCTTTTTTAATGTTAAAATGATTTTAACACTGTCAATTGTAGTGTGCGAATGTATGTCAGAATAACGTGCAGTGTGTGTCAAATATACTCGGCTATCCTGTCCTCTGCTCTGACGCCTGCCTCTGTTTCCCTGCGAAGGAGTCTGAGGTCTGAACACCATTCACAGCTGGGCAGCGTGTGTCAGGTGGTTTTGGGAAATGAGGAGTGTTGTTACTTATGGTTTCTGAGTAAATTCCCTCGATGACTGGAGATAAAGCCAGGTGACTTACCACGTGCGTCCTCCTAGAACCCACTGGGGCTCAGTGAAAAGGCGGCACTTGTGAAAGGCCGGGTAGGCAGCCGGCCACGCGTGCCGGGCGCGCGCGTTTGCTCTGTAAACTCAGCAGGGGCAGGTAAGTTAACGTCCTACGGAAAGCGGAGGAGGGAGTCCGCGACAAGCAGAGAGTGGGGTCCGGTGGGAGACGGGAGGGGACCGCGGCGTGTGGCGGTGCACGCGGGGGCCTGTCCACGCGGCCGCTCGGTGCTCCTGGCAGCTGTGCGTGGGGAGTGCCGGGAGGTGCATGCCTTGAGCCTGGAGAAGGCGCCTGCAGGCTGGGCCGAGGGCTGTGGGCCCCGCGCTGCCCGGAGGAGGCCCCTTGGGGCGGAGGCGGGCTGTGGTCCCCCGCGGGGCGTGCGCCGTCTGACCTGTGCGCTCTTTCTATCCCGCCTGCAGAGGCGACAGGAAGAAGGGTATTACAGCCGCCTGGAGGCCGAGAGGCGCAGACAGCACGACGAGGCCGAGCGCAGGCTGCTGGAGCCCGAGGAGCCGGGTCTGTGCAGACCTCCGCTTCCGCGGGGCTACGAGCCCCCGCCCCCGGCGGCGCCGACCCCGCCCCCGCCGCCGCAGCGCACCGCCTCGTACCAGGCGCAGGCCCTCTCCCCCGACTCCCTGTACACCGCCAAGTTTGTCGCTTACACCGAGGAGGAGGAGGGCTGCGGCCCAGCAGGTCAGGATAAGTACGCCGCCTCCAGGGAGCCTCCCGGGCGCCCTCTCCAACTCATTCCAGCCGCCCCCGGCCCCGCCCCCAGCAGCCGGCCCCGCCCCGGGAGCGGTGAACAGTAGGCCCGTCAGTCACAGCTGCGTGCCGCCTGATTGGCCCGGCGCCTCGCCCGCTCGCTGGGCGGGGACTGCCCCCCCCCCGCCCCCGCTGTGCGGCGCAGACGCCGTCCCCAGGCCCCGCCCCCAGCAGCAGGCAGCCCGCAGCCCCCGTCACCCCGCGCAGCCCCGGTCCTGGCCTCCGTCCCGTCTCTGCAGACAGCGCTGGCGCCTGTCTAACGCCGGTTCCTGCTCGCTGACGCCTGTGCCGTGCTGTGTCCGTTGTCAGCCCAGCCGTCCGTCCTGCAGGGAGGGCCGCGCGCTGTCACCTGTCCTCGGTCACCGCGGCTGCCTGCCGTGCAGCCCGGATCGCGGGGGTCTCGCCGGTGCCAGCACTGAGAGCCTGCGCTGCGGCACGCGAGCGCCCAGCTGGCCGTGTGTGCGACGACACGACGTCCCGTGCCGGCAGCACCATGCGCGCTCCTGGCGTCACTTCCGGGCGCGCGCCCTGCAGCGCACGGGGCCTCCCGGCAGCGCTAGGAGGGGTGACCCGGGCCCCGTGTGGCTGTCACTCTCGTGTCACTGGGTTTTGCCAGGATCTTCCTTCCTCACCCGAGTCGGACCTGTGGTCCACTCTGAGGGTCCAGTACACAGCATTTAGGATGGGTCACTCAGCAGCCAAACTTCATCTTTTCATGCAATTCCGTTGTAAATGTCCAGAGTGGGGGGCCTAAGGTTTCTGGGGAGTGATAGTCATTTTGGAGCGAGGTGCCATCGCTCTCCTCACGTCGGATCACAGCTGAGCTTTAGGTGCTTTGTAAACGTTGTGACAACACCCTGTCACTAACCGCACGCACCGCTAACCCTGTCTTGTCTCGCGCCCGAGGTCGCGCAGGAGCAGGTCCCGTCCTGCGTTCGCGCTCCCTTGAAGACTTCCTTCCTTCGTAACGTTGCCCCCTCCTGCTGTCCTTGCTGTCGTGAGCACCTTGGGGAAGCAGGTTCTTGCTTCCTGCACTGGGTCGTTGGAAGAGAATCAGGATAAGGATTGAGTGATTAATGTCGGATTTCAGCATATAGTGATGTTCTCCAGAGCGATTGGAAGTTATTTGGAATGTGCAGCGTTAATATATGGTCAGGTGAAAGCATTTGATGTTCTGATTAACTCTAAAAAGCTTGAAAAATTTATTTTTGCCAGTGGAAGAAACAAGTATTCTTAAAAGCTCAAAAGATACAACATTTTTTAAAATGAGCAAAGTGAATTAAAAATTTAGGGTTAAACTTGGAAAAACTCCACTGTTGCACGTATGTGCCTGAAGGCCTGCAGCGATTGCTGTGAGCTGCAGAAGTGTTTCTGATCTTCTGAGTCTTTGCTGAGAATGAGTTCTGTACGGTGATGCTGTACATTGATGACCAGGACGCGGTACAGAGAGGACGCGCAGAAAGGCGCTGCACCGCGTCAGACGGACTTCCACGCCCGTGTGCCTCGTCTAAAAGGGGTCGTTTCCGCATTAGAAACACTGTAACAGTCCTGTGGCCTACATAGTCCAGTCCGCATTGCTGTCAGTGTTTGCTGAACGTCTTCAGCATTTATGATTATAAGCACAGGAGTTACGTGTGAGGTGTTCCTTTTTGCCGATGACCTTACGTGACCTAATAACCGTCACCGTGGCAGCACTTACTCGCTGGGGTGCACTCAGCACCTTTTAGCTGCGTCAGCTCGTCGCGTCTTCCACAGCCCTTTGGAGTCCGGGGGCAGGTGGTGGTAGCTCACTGCCCAGGGCTCCCTCTGCCCGCGGCTGCTCAGGCTCAGTGGTCCCGTATCTCACACTTGAACCCACACAAGGGTGTTTGGCAGTTCATTTGTTCAGAAGTTTGAACAGTTATAGCCGTTTACTTAGGGGAAGAAACCTCAATGGCTCCCCTGAAAAGAGGGCCTTCGGTCGAGTGCTGCCTTACGCCTGTGGCTACCTTTGCCTCGGTGACTTTGTGGGAGCGTTCTTATGGGGTGTCTGAAAAGCTGCCCTCCGTCCTCAATGGGCTTTACTTCTGCATTTGTGGCAATTGCACATTTGGTCTGATGTGACTGATGGGCCATCACTGCCTGGGGCTGGAGCTGCCTCCTCTTAGTAAACACCAAAGGGCCCGAGGCCAGTCCCTGGGCAGCGAGTGAGGGGACTGATTGCATGGCTCGGGCCACAGCGGTGGGCTTTCAAATGGGTGCAGACCGCTCCCTGGAGGAACCTTTGCTCTCTTTGCTCATAACTGAAATCTCCTCTGCGGGCACTGCCTCTTTAGAATGAGTCAAGTTGTGGAAACAGTGCAGGTACTTCAACTTTGACTTTTTCTTTTATGGAAAAGGACCAAACTCTTACACGGGATCTACTGGGATTCTCACCGGTGCCCATGATGTTCATCCAGATCCGAGAGAGAAGCTGTCTAAAAGGTACTGACGTTGGTGCTGGGCGCGCACTGCCCTCCCTCTCGCCAGCTTTGTGCATTCCATTCGTTCTCAGCTCAGCTCTGCGTCACTGCACAGAACTGCGTGAGCGCATCAGCTTTTTCACTCTGGGTTGTAGTACAGTTATCTCAGACAGTGACGTAGGCGCCGGGCTCACTAGCCGGGACTGTAGAGTCAGGTGGACACGCTGTTTGCTTCTGGCAGAAAAGGTTGAAAGTCCTGGGCAGGGTCCAGGTGTCCAGCCATCAGCTCGCGCCCAGGTGCACGGAGTCGCCAACTTAAGGCCTCCCCTGCGCACCCTCACCTGGATTTGCCACAAGTGCTGCTGCCCAGAGCTCTGTGAAAACACTGGGGTGGAACGAATCCAGGAACTCTGCCGTATTTTCTAGAACTTCTTACTCTATGAGGCAGAATAATGGATAGGTGCCTCTTGGAAACGCATGGCATTCACTAAGATTTTGTGTTTTAAAACTGCCTCTTCAGTTAGACTTAACAACTCAGCATTATCTGCTGCTAAAATGCGACTAAAGAGTTCTGAGAGTTGGCTAGAGAAAATCAACATTTTAGTAAGGAGAATGTTTTGCTGTTTTTTTCAACATGGGTTTAAATACAGCCCCACTGATTTTAATTACAGGCAGGGTTATGGCAAAAATCAGCAAAGAACAAGTCTCTCTCTTGCTAAAAATTTTACTTAATTGCACATTAACATAAACTTACCTATGTGTTGACAAGTTGTTTCTGTTTTGACTGGTAACCTTCTGAATTTCCCTCTAATGCAGCCAAGATGCACACTTACCGGGAAGTTCTGGAGCCCCTGAGAACTTGACCTTCAAAGAACGCCAGCGTCTTTTTTCACAAGGTCAAGATGTGTCTAATAAAGTGAAAGCCTCTCGTAAATTAACAGAACTGGAGAACGAACTGAACACAAAATGAGAAGCAAGAGGGCACCTTGTGTGCCCAGATTCTCGGTGGCTTTGTGGGCGTGAACTCAAAGGAGGAAGAGAGGGGGTTGTATTTCTAAGTCACTTACAGTTTCTGTGTCTAAAGTGGTGGGATTTAGAGTGTCCAGTTCTAAGAAACTATTGTATTTTACCAAGAGATTGCCATTTATACCATTTAAACACTGTCTGATTTCTTAATTATCTGACTCATGGAGATAACTTCTGTGTGAGTCCGTCTTTAGAGTCTGAGTTGGGAAGGGAACCAAGTGGAGGGCAGCAGTGGATACGGAGGTGCCCCCCCCCCCGCCCCTTCCCCCCAGGGAGCACAAGGCAGCCCTGTCTCTGCGCTTCCGGACACTCTGCGTAGCTCCCGCAGGGAGCGGCTCGGGACGACTGTGCCCAGGGGGACGACTGTGCCCAGCGTGAGGCTGCTGCGGGGCTGGGCGGGCGGGCGTGTCAGGGTCCCAGGTGCAGAGCTGGTGCGCCCCGGCCGACTGGACCGCCCCCACCCCGACCAGTTCTAAATGCTCAATTGGGAAAGTTTTCTGACAAGAAAATTGGGGGGCTTTAAGCTAAGGAAGTTTTATTTTCATAAATACCAGATTATTATTATTAATCACGGGTGAATCTGAAGATGGCAATTAATGTTAGGAAGTTAAGTATTTCACATATTCAGGGGAGTCTATCAACGGGAACATCTTCAGCTGAAGATGGGACGTGACGGGAACGAGTGTCCCGGCGGCACGTAGGTTAGTAGGTGACATGGAGCACAGGTGCGCGTGTGACCCGGGAGCGGCTCCCGCCGGGCCGCCGGGGCGGGGCGGGTCCTCGCGGGTCTGTGCTTTCAGTGTGAGTCGCTCACGGCAGTCTGGGCTGCTTTTTTACTCTGGAACGATTTAATTTTCATGGATTGCATCAGTAGTTACCACTGTCATTCCCTCGGCTACGAGAACGTGGCTGGCCCTGGGAGACGGGCCTCACTTGGTCTTGTGTCACGTGGTGAGAAAATGCTTCACTTGTGATTGTGAGCAGATGTTCCACTTTCAGAGACGAGGGAGGGCGTCTGGCCTTAGAAATCACTAGCGGGAGTCGTGTGATAAGTCGTTCAAGTGCAAATACGCCTGTGTCTCCTGGGCGTCCTGGAGGTGGAGCCGGCCTCTCCCGGTCCCGGCCGTGGAGGGTCTGGGTGCTTCTGCGGGGACCAAAGCCACGCGTCCCGTAAAGAGCGTGACGCCGACGCCCGAACGCGAGTGCACGCGACACGCGTCTCCCTGCTTACGGGTGCGCGTGTGCGCGTCACGCCGCGTGTGGCGGCGGCGGGAGTGCTGCTCGTGACCCTGTGCTGAGGATGGAAGCTGCTGCGGCTTCCCACGGCCACTGTGTTCCCCGCAGCCTGTTGGTAATAACCTGTACGCATTGACGTGGGCTTGCTGTCTCAGCAGCGCCGCGCCCCTCCGCCCTCCGCCCTGCCCGTCTCCCCTGGACGCCACCGGTGCCCCCGTGCCCGGCCGCACCCCCCTGCAGGGTGGTGCCCCCGTGCCGGGCCGGGACCCCCTGCCGGGCGGTGCCCCCATGCCAGGCCAGGACCCCCTGCCGGGTGGTGCCCCCCTGCCAGGTGGTGCCCCCGTGCCGGGCGGTGCTCGGCGGCGCTGGAGGGGGTGCGCCTTGTCCCCTGGACACCCCGACCTCACTGACGGCCCCGCACTGACGTCATTGCCGGCAGTCTCACGGGCTGACCAATCTGCCGTGGTCTCGCGCTGACATCACTGTCCACAATCGTGCGTGACACCCCTGTGCTGTGGCCTCGCGGGCTGACGTCGCTGACGGCAATCTCGCGGGCTGACCAATCTGCAGTGGTCTCGCGCTGACGTCACTCTGACGACGGCCTTGCGCGCTGACGTCGCTGACGGCGGTCTCGCGCGCTGACGTCACTGATGGCGGTCTCACGGGCTGACCAATCTGCGGTGCTCGCGCTGACGTCACTAACGTCACTGATGGTCTCGCACGCTGACGTCGCTGACGGCGGTCTCGCGCTGACGTCACTAACGTCACTGATGATCTCGCACGCTGACGTTGCTGACGGCGGTCTCGCGCTGACGTCACTAACGTCACTGATGGTCTCGCACGCTGACGTCGCTGACGGCGGTCTCGCGCGCTGACGTCACTGACGACGGTCTCGCGCGCTGACGTCGCTGACGGCAGCCTCGTCCCCGCAGCCCTGGCTCCCGTGACCTTAGCACGTCGGCGACCTCGGGCGTCCTGTGGGCCGCTTCCCCGTCGCCGTCGCCTTCGCGCGGGTGCCGGCGGATCCTGGGCACGCGCATCAGGGGCAGGCGGTGCCGGGGCCTGGGGGCTCCTCACAGCTCTGCGGAGGCGCCTGCGGGCGTCTGTGCGGCCCGGGCCCCGAGGCTGCGCGTGACGACCGGCCCCCGAGCTGGGTTTTCCTCGTGGGCCTGGAGACAAAGCGCCGGGCGCCCGAGGCCGGCGGAGGGGACACTGCTCCGCGTCGCGTAAGTCCGGGTGGCGCGTGCCCTGTGCGGGCGGCGGGTCGGGGCTCCCGGGCCCCGGGCGAGGGGCTCCCCGGACGGGCGTCCGCCGGAGCAGGTTCACGGGCCGCCTCGTTCAGCTCGTGGCAGAGCGCACGCCCGAGTCCCCTGTCTCCACAGCGGCTCCAAGGCCGCACGGGGCCCGGCCAGGCCCGCGGGCGCTGCCCGGAGCGGGGACACCCACCGGGGGCCCCAGGACGGCGCGCACAGGGTCTCCGCGCCGGGGACGAGCCCCTCCTGCGGGAAGGCGGGCGTCGGGCCCCGGCCTCACCCCACGGGCCCGCGCGGGTCCGGCAGCGCCCGGGGCGCCCCCGGGGCCTGGGTCCTCGAGCCGCCCCCTGAAGGCCGCCGCTTCCGGGAAGGAAGCCGGGGAAGTGCTGGCTCCCTGGGGCGCGATCTCCAGGGTGACGGTGGGTATTTTTATACCTTTGAGCGCATTGTTCGCCTTTTGTCACAGCGGGGTCGTGACCCCGCACAACAAGGACGAGCGGGGCCGACCTGCCCGGAGCAGCGGAGAGGCCTGTCGCCCGCGTGGGCAGCGCCTCCGCCTCGAGGGAAAGGGACTCACGCCGCGGGGCTCCGGCCCGAGTCCGCGGTTCGGTTCCATAGCAGGCGGGCTGCCGCTCCTGCCGGGGCCGGGGAGGCGCCTCCCGGGCCTTTGTCCTTGTCCCCAGAGTCCCCGAGCGCCCGCGCCTGGAGTTCTCTGCGCAAATTGTGTGGTGAGGACATTTCCCGCTGCATTGTTCTCGCCCTGCGCTGGGCCCGAGGCCTGCGCTTCCGGAGGGTCTGGACGGCACATTACACCGCGTCCCGTGTCCCCGTGTCCCAGGCCTGGGGGGGGCTCCCGGGAGGGTCTGGACGGCGCATTACACCGCGTCCCCGTGTCGCAGGCCTGGGGGGGCTCCCGGGAGGGTCTGGACGGCGCATTACACCGCGTCCCCGTGTCGCAGGCCTGGGGGGGCTCCTGGGAGGGGTCTGGATGGCGCATTACACCGCGTCCCGTGCGGGGGCGGCCGAGGAAGCAGCACACGGAAGTCAGCGGCAGACAGAAGGGCGTCTCATGTCCCCACCGTGCAGCGAGGTCTCCTTCCCAGGGAAACGGGTGACATGCCTTGTTTTTGTAAACACTCACGTACATGGACATAAGTTGTCCCACATGCGCTGGCCCCGCCGGGGAGTGGGCGTGGCCGTGCATGTCCCCGAATGTCCCCAGGCCGCAGTGAGTGACGGGGCGCTCGGGTCTAGAACAGACTCGGTTCATAGCTGCTGTCCGGCGGTAACGGCAGAGCCATCCCGTGACCCGTCGCCGTGCTGCAGGCACGGCCCACGCTGGGGTGTCACCCTGTCCGTCCTTGCGCAGAAGCTGAAGCAGGACGCGGGACAGGGCGTCCCTTGCGGTGCGCTTCCCGAGCCGCCAGGACTGGCTTTCTGCAGTCGGGCGGCTGTGGAGCGGGCACGGCTGCAGCACGTGGCTCCGCCCTGCGAGATGTGACCCCGGCTGCCCCCAGCCGCACACGGTGCCTCGGTGACCCCGGCTGCCCCCAGCCGCACGCGGTGTCTCAGTGACCCTGCAGGGCGTAGGGACGCTGCACGCTGACACGTGCAGACCTGGTGCCACCAGGGAGCCCGGCACGCAGGTGCGCAGACCCGGGGCTGGGCCGGGGACACGCCTGGAGGCCCGTGTGCTTCTGTCCCGTCCCGGGGGCCCCACGCCATCCTTGCAGCTGAGATGTCATTGTCCTCACTGGCCAACGAGCGACGCAGTGGCCCCAGGTTGCCCCTCGCCCCTGAGACGTGGTTGAACCAGAAGCAAACGCAGGGCTTTGCGCACCCGGCTGTATCGGTGGGAACCCCCAGGCCGGGGACCTGGTGGCGACTGTGTGACGGGACAGTCCCCACTGAATGCGCCTGCGTCCTCACGGCACCCCAGCTGTCCGCCGAGCAGGGGACCGGAGGAGACCGGTGGCCGCCCCCTGGTTCTGACCCGGTTTGCTCATCTTTGCAGCCTGGCGCTCCGAGGCCCTGTGACTTGCGCGGACCTTGCAGGAGACACAGGCGCAGGAGGAGCTGGAGAGGCAGCGGCTGGGGCTCCACAACCGCGGGGCGGGCCCCACGCCCGGGGGCGGGGCCCCTGCAGCCTCCAGGGGCGGGACCATGTCCGGGGGCGGGGCCCCTGCAGCCTCCAGGGGCGGGGCCCACGCCCAGGGGCGGACCCCATGCAGCCTCCAGGGGCGGGGCCCACGTCCAGGGGCGGGGCCCCATGCAGCCTGCGGGGGCGTGGCCCACGCCCAGGGGCAGACCCCATGCAGCCTCCAGGGGCGGGGCCCACGTCCAGGGGCGGGGCCCCATGCAGCCTGCGGGGGCGTGGCCCATGCCCAGGGGCGGACCCCATGCAGCCTCCAGGGGCGGGGCCCACGTCCAGGGGCGGGGCCCCATGCAGCCTGCGGGGGCGGGGCCCACGCCCAGGGGCGGACCCCATGCAGCCTCCAGGGGCGGGGCCCACGTCCAGGGGCGGGGCCCCATGCAGCCTGCGGGGGCGTGGCCCACGCCCAGGGGCGGACCCCATGCAGCCTCCAGGGGCGGGGCCCCTGCAGCCTCCAGGGGCTCCGATGGGGGCGCGTGGGGAAGCATTTATGCCCACAGGGGAGGCGGGAACCTTGGCCGCCGGCCCGGCGGTTACCAGCTGCGCCGCGCGCGGTCCCACACGCGGGTCTGCACCGGCCAGGACTCCATCCCCAGGCCTTGCGGTGACGAGGCAAGTGCTCAACCCGCTGAGCGATCCGGACGTCCCGCCACGAGTTTTTGTGAAAAGCTGTAAATACGCTGCCCCGCTCGGCGGGGCGTCTTCAGAAGCGCGGCTGCGGGTAGGAAACCGTCCAGGGGGCGGCTGAGCGTCCTCGCTCCTCGTCGTCACAGGAGCTGAAAGGGAACGTCCGCGTCCACTGTCGCGTCCATCCTGTGCTGCTTTTTGATGAAGATGATGATCCAGTCACACAACTAATTTCCTTTTGCACAGTCTGTGTGCCCGTGCACGTGTACATGTATGTACATGTGTGTGCATGCAATGCAGTGCATGTGTGCGCCTGGGTGTTGCATGCAGGTGTGCACACGTTATGCGTGTGTGTGTGTGTGTCTGTGCCCTGGGTGAGGGTCTCTGTTCTGGGTGGAACATTCTTGCTCATCATAAGTAGTCCCCAAACCCTCTAGAAGGGACGGGCCGGGGGTCCTGCTGCCCTGGGCCCGGCTGCCCCCGGTGCTGACGGACCTCGGACTCCAGAGACCCCCTCGGGGGTCCTCAGCTGCTGTTCTGGAGCCAGGAGAGTGTTGATGGGTGTCATGAATGACACAATTATGTGACACTCCAGTGACCCTGAGTGTGCACTGGGAAGCCATGGTGCACGCGACCCCTTTCCCCTGGGGGGTGACCCCAGGGAGCCTCCTCCGCACGGCGCACCCCGACTCCCCGCCTCCGGTGTGTGACCCCCGGGGGCCCCCTGCCCACGGGGAGCGTGACGCCGGTGCGTGTCACCCAGGACAGCGGCACGGGGGCCGCGTGTCCCCGGCTCCCACCGGGGGGCCGTCCCCGCTCCGACTCCTCCGGCTCCCGTGTCTTTCCTTTCCTTCAGGGACCAGGAAAGAGCGGGTCACAGCCACAGGGGTCACGGTGCTGGGGGGGGCGCCCGTGGCCGGGGCGACGGGGTTTGCCCCCGGGCGCCCCGTAGCTTTATGTGTAAACTTTGCAGGCAGCACATGGCGCTTTCGTAGACGCACCGCAACGAGCGATGTGGTTTCTCAGGAGCCGGGCGGGTCCCAGGGAGGTCACGGCCCAGCGCGGCTGAGACGCCACGCGGGCACCGACGCCCCCCACTTGCCCGGGCCCCTCGGGGGCTCCCGACATGGGGGTGCGTATTCGGGGCCGGGGGCGCCCCCAGGGCCCCGCTGGGAGGGTTAGCTGCAGCTCAGGGTGAATCACTTGGTTCCCCCGACAGTCGTGTACCCTGCGGTTTCAGGGGGCCCTTCTCCCGCGAAAAGGTGGGGGACCCGCGGTTCGGGGCTAAAGTCGATTATTTCAGGGTACAGCAACTCGGGGGGCAGTGTGCCCGTAATGGGGAGCTGCCCCCGTTTCGTCTCGGGTGAGAGGTGCTGCTCCTGGGGCTTAGCACTTGGTTTGCACAAGCGGGGTCGTTGGCCGAAGAGCGGCCCACACTGGTGACGCCCGGCCCACGGGCTGCCGCGTGTCCCCCGTCCCCGTCACCGCCTGGCCCACGGGCTGCCGCGTGTCCCCCCGTCACCGCCCGGCCCACGGGCTGCCGCGTGTCCCCTGTCCCCGTCACCGCCCGGCCCACGGGCTGCCGCGTGTCCCCCCGTCACCGCCCGGCCCACGGGCTGCCGCGTGTCCCCCCGAGTGCCCGGCTGCTGGGCGCTGCCTCTTCGCTCCCACCCGCTCATACGGTGGCTCTAACCACAGCCCCTCCTGTGGCCACTCGTGTCCGCCAGCTGCACAGCATAGAGGTGACGTGAGACGAAAACTCAGAGGGTCTGGAACCCAAACCCGAGGTGGACACGGGACGTGGGGAGGGAGGCAGGGCCGCACGAGGGGACGGGACGCGTCTGTCCGGAGGAGCGTGATGCCTTCGTCACGAACGAAACGGTAACGGGTTTCCGTTTAGGAAGGTTACAGACCAGGACGTAAAACGGTGCCAGCTCTATTAGGACAGCAGAGCACACGTGGGGAGGGTCACCTGAGGGGCCGTGGGGACAGACTGCAGGACACCACCCCGGCCCCGGCCTCCCCAGGTCACGGCGCCCCACGCACGGGGCCCGGGGCCCCAACTTCATACCAGCCAGCCCAGCCCTCCGGCCCAGCGCACGATTCTCTCCCACGTCACACGCCCGGGAGCCTGGTCACCAGGTCTCCAAGGTGGTCCCACGGGGGAGGTGACACGCGGGGTCCTCACCGCCTGCCAGGCCGGGACGCGCCCCTGACAGGCCCCGGGCCCCGCGTCAGCCCCACGGCGAGCACGGCCCACGTGTTCCGTCTCCCACGGCGAGGGCTCCCGGGAGCGCTTTCCAAGCAGCCTGCGTGGGAGCAGCGCGTGGCGACGCGTGTCCGTTCCGCGCGGGGCTGTCGGGGAACCTGTGCCCACGGGTCCCCCCGGCTGCGGTGTCCGTCCATGTCGTCGGGACGCTTCCTCGGGACCGGTTAGGCCTGT
>PVKE010005304.1:0-22374 GCA_004027555.1 Craseonycteris thonglongyai
CCCCCCCCCGTGCCTCTTCTCTTTCTGCTCAACGAGGCTGTGTTTTCGTTGAGACTCACTGAGTTCAAAGATAGTCCTGTTTCAGGAGGTTGGATTTTGAATGTGAAGATTAAGGGTGAGGGCGCCATGACTTTGTGCAGGTTGGTTTCTGGGTGTGAGTCCACGGTGAAGATGATGAGCATTCTCCTAGTGCTTTCCCGGGTGTTTTTTCCACAGGTGAATTGCTAGTGTAAATGTTTTCCTTATTTCTGTTCTGGGTTACTTTGTTGATTTAAAGTATTTTCATACCCCCAAGTTTGAAATGAAGATACACCCACATGCAGATAGTAGGATTCTTGCTTGTTAGCATACAGTGATAGAAATAGGAATTATTCAGTGTGAGCATCCTTAAGAGTTTGAAAAGCCTAAGTAATTTTTACATTGTCTTTTAATAAAATGCACCAACAGTATACTTTAATGTTAAATGCTTTTATTGCCAAAATTCAAAGCTAAAAAAGCAGCCCACAGCTTAGGTATATTTCTCTTAACTTTTGATTTAGATTTTAATGCCTTAACTCATCATTGGGCGCTATTGCAGATTATTTTGTTATAACCTTGAAGAGTATTTTACAAAGTGGAGATTTGTACTCTTGTAATTCTAGAGCTATCTTGACTAAAACATATTGAGGAAATAAGGCAGGGGAAAAATTAAGCAATGGTGTGGCACCTTTAATACTCACAGGAAATAATTGTGGAATTAAATATAAAGTAAAGGTAGATATGTCCAGCCTTCTGCCCTTTTTATAAACCAAACAGTTGCCATTTCTGGTGCCATTCCTTCCTTTCTATAGATGTCTTTCTGGGATTATTTTCCTTTTGCTCTTTTAGCTGAAGGACTTGAATATATCTAATATAGGTCTGCCTGCTGGGGTTGGATGAATCTTTCAGCTTTCGCATGTCTGAAAGGGCCTTTGAAAGTCTTTTTCACCCTCATTTAAAGAAAGTATTTTTATTTTATGAGAATTGTAGAATCACACTCAGTTTTAAGAAATTCACCTTCATGTAAATTTTATTACGGTATTTTCATAGTTAAAAGATATTTTTGCTGGGTATAGACTTCTAGGGTCCCTCCCACCCCATCCCTCATATTAAATTAGATACGCTTCATTCTGCTGTCTCCTGGTTTGCGTTGTTACTGACAAGAAGCCACTTGCCATTCTTAACAAGAAATGTCATTTTTCCCGCCGGTTTCTTAAAATTTTCTTTTGATCTGTCTTGCAGTGTCCATTGGTATAGTTTTGTTTCTTGTGTTTGGAGTTTATTGAGCTTCTAATGACACACTTCTTATAAGTGGCAAAATCAGGATTTGAATCCAAGCCTTCATATCTGTCATGCTTGGCCTTTTCCACGGCCCCCTACCACTTTCTCTTAGGGGTATCACATGTGTGTCTTACTGTGTCAGGTGTTCCTCCTAGAGAATTCCAGAAGGGCAGTGCTTTTGCACTAGCACTGCTTGGCAGGGTCACAACCCCACTCAACCTCCTCAGCTGAGCACCTCTGGTGCAGATCATAAGACCCGTTTCAGTAAATGTTCTCTTCTCCACCCATTCCTTCTTTAATGAGATTAACAACATGATTTTCTTCATTGTAAACCCAGCAGTAGATAGAAAGGGGAAAGATTTAGTAGCTTATCTTGTTCGAAACATAGTTTCATCTCTGGAGTTCTCCAGAATTAGAGGTTACAGAAGTCATGCTTTTCACACAGAAGAATGCTGGGGAGCGAGGCTTGTCCTGGATCTGAGAACATTTAGGAACTAGTTGGCCCTTCTGTTTCTTCTGGTCGCTGTTTCAGATAAACCTGTGATTACTCTGATTAGTGGGTTGTTCTATGTCCCCTTGGAGAATACTGTTCGCTTTTCATGTAGCTGACTAGAGTTGGTGGGTTCCGAGGGGTAAAAGTATTGGTGCCTCATAGTGCCTACTTAAGATCTGTCATACTTCACCCTTCCTACCGTTCATGTTTGGAACGGGAGTTTGTATCACAGCTGTCTACACCTTCACCTTGATCTTAAGTGTTTTCTCAGATAAAATGGTCATCAAGGCGAAAACAGAGTCAGATGTCTCAAGTAGGATACCAGAGCTGTGAGAGCGTTTCTTGTGGCGGGTTCTCACTGGCGGAAGCACACGCATGTTCTGTTCCCTGCAGGATGGCACAGTCATGGTTAGGTTCTGTTCCCTGCAGCCAAATCCCGCAGGATTCTGTTCAGACCACTTAGGAGTCCAGTCCCCTGCCTCCCCAAGGCACTGGCTGTCTCTGTTAAAGGGGACCCCCCTCCCTCCTTTTCTCATGGTGAAGGGCCTCCAGGCCGTCTGCAGATCAAGGAAGCTGCTGTAATAGGAATCATGGCTGACTGGTTTTGCACATGAAATTATTCATGGGACACCCCCCACCCCCAAATCTCCCCTTGGAATTTTAACTAGCTGGCAGATTGTGACTTAGGTGGCATGATCTAGGGGTTATGAAACAACCTTTGTGTTGCTTTTTGGCTTACATGAAGCAGATCCTTCTGTGTCATCAGTGAAGCGTTTTGTTGAGTCCGTCTTTGTCTTGTCTTATACGTTGGGCCTGTTTGCTGTGTACAAGAATAGTGTTTAAAGGTACCAGCCCGTGCCCTGTATGGGAAGCCTAATGGTGCAGCCCAGTCAGTTATCGGAGGAAAGAAAGCTGAAGTCTGGGAGATTTTGTGTGTGTGGTGGTGGTGCTGGGTGAGTGGAGTGTGGTTGTTTGGGGATTAAAGTTGGCAGTGGAGTTTGACATCATACAAGGAAGAATATGGAAAGGATGGCAGATGAGGTCCCTGGTGATTGACTACACGTGGGCTGGTATTTTTGTGGTTGCCCGTGTGGAACATGAATGGGTAGGTTTAGGTTTACATGACAGGATGGACTGCAGGTTCCTTTTGGAATATCTTCTTTCCCGCACGCTACCCTGCATCTCTAGCGGAAGCAAAGGCTTGTTTCTGCCCAAACCAGGATGGTTAGGGCTGAGCGGTGCTCACACTGTGTGCTTGGCTTTTCCCTGGGCTACGTGCCCTGTGCTTTAGTCCGGATTTGGTGTCTGTGATGCAGGAGCTGGGAGAGGTTGTCACTTCTCATTTCTTCCCCTCTGACTCTCACTGACTGGCCTCTGTCTTCCTTACCTTAGGGCCAGGAGGGGAGGACTGGGAAGCTGGGTAGGGTGGGCAGAGCGATGAGGCCCTTCTGGGCTCCGGTCCTCCGGTGCAGGCCCCTTACCTGTGTTCTTGGGCACTTCCCCTCCTTCCATGCAGCCGGCTCAGCCCACGCTCCGGACTTGACCTCTGCTGCCTGGCACCGTTCAGTAGGTGTGTCCCCGGATCCTGGAACCAGGCCTGAGTCCTCAGGGCCACCTGACTTTCCATGGGGAGAAGGCTCTGAGCGCGGCTGGCTCCCACACACTCCGTGAGGTCATCGTTCCTGGAGCTGGGGTACACACAGCTTGCCAAGGACCCGGTTTTGTAACCTCCTGGAGCGACTCTGGGCACACAGGGGTGCGTGTGGGCAGTTTGGATCTGTGCCTGATGGTCTCCATGGTTTTCAGGCAAGTGACACCGGGGGACACGAGGGTGGGAGCCATCCCTGAGGGATCCTCAGAAAGATGGTTTAAGGGGCACCATATTTTTTTCTGGCATAATCTTATGAGGCGTTTGATTAGAAATTGGGGAAAAGGAGAGCATTTTAAGATTCTAGAATCATACAGACTGAATTTGAACCCCAGTTTCTCCTCTTAACTCTCCGTGGGAGAGTCGGTCCCCTTGAAGAACCTTTGCCCGGGTGTCTGGGACAGACACTTGTACTCTGCTTATGTTACCTCCACGGTGGTATGCCGGCCACTGGTCTAAATTCTCTACATACATAAGCCCATTAGGTCTCCCAGCAAATCCTCTGGGAGGCGTCTTTTATTAACACTCCCATTTTATAGATGAGGTGACTGAGGCGCAGCGGACTGCACTTTCTGTAGGAGAAAAAGCTCCTGGCATAAGGCCCAGGACTCCGCGAATGGCTTCTTTTCACCCGGAATAAACTTGTGCAGAACCACCGTGGAGCACTGCAGATGGAGAGGGATGGAAGAGTTGTGTTTCCAAGAACTGAGAGCCCTGAGACTTCTGCGGGCTGGGCAGAGTGAGCCCATCTTACCCCTCAGAGGAAGCAGTGTGAGCCTCAAGAAAGCAGTTTCCAGGGGCCTTAATTTCTTCCCCAAAGGTTGCATTTCTTTGCCAGGTACTGGGATATGGAGCTCGAAGATGGTTCTTTAGGCCTGAGTTTGTGGTACAGGAAATCGGCGTTCCAGGGAGATGAAACAGAAGCCAATCATTTCACATGCAATTTGGCGATTGCCATAGGTGTGACTTCCGTGGGACACGAAGTGAGTAACTAGGGACCGTCTAGGGAAGCTGGGGATATCTGCAGCAAGGTGACATGCCTTAGTTTTTCCTTCTGTGGAGGGAGGGGGAGTGAGAATGAGGCAGGAGGAGCCTCTTACACGCCCTGGGCAGTGGAGCTCCTCTTGTACCGTCCTGGGAGCCGCCGGCTTCTCAGCCAAAGTAACCCAGCGACGGTCCTGGCTCCTGGGCTCCGATGCGGTGGCTGCATTGATGACGTGCTGAGCGTCCCCAGGGGGCTGCGGGCCCGCGGGAGGAGGCCGCGGCTGCTGGAGACGTGCAGAGCACGAAGACCAGCCTCTTGGCCATCCTTGGGTGGGGACCAGCCGTGGCTCGTGCAGGGGTTCTCTGTGCAGGCTGCCTCTGGACGGCATTGCGCACCGCAGGGCTTGGGTTGCCTGACTTGCCCCGCCGGCTGGGAGGCAGTATACTTACTTTTCTTCAGCAATGCGGTACGCTGCAGACAAGAGGGTGAGTTGTACTTAGCAAGGGCACACGTGGTGGTCGGGGGGATAGACCAGGTCCGACTCCCGTTTTCCATCTCGTTAGAATCCTCAGAATCGACATCGCATTCTCGCCGTTGGTGTGTAAGAAGTCACCTGTGGTGAGCAGGCTGCAGTGCACACCTCTTCACCTGGTCTGGGGACGGCGAGGACACATTCATTGACGGCCTGCAGGGACCGCGTGCTGGGCTGGGGCCGGGGGCATGCAGGCTTCAAGCTACACTGGAAGACTTGCCAGCAGTCCCGGTGGTTTTTAGAATGAAAGGACAACACTTCTCAGCACTAGGGAGGAAGGAGCCTGGAGTGCTTTAGCTTTGGTCCCCAGATTACTACGTTGTGCGTGGAGGCTCTGAATCTGACTTTGTTGATTGTGTGGTAAAGGGCAGCATTAGCTGCCTTCCATTGCAAGGAGGAACAGGCAAGGCCCTGTCTTCATCTTAGGGAAAAACAAACCAAGTCTTCATTTCTTCCTGTCTTTTCTACGAAAGAAGAATTAACTGAGGTTCTTGACTAATTAAAAGGGTGAGGGGTGCATTATTTGAAAATGTTCACTGTTTTCTGGTTGTGATCAGAAGGTTTTCAGTATAGGTTTACATAGGCTCCATCCTGCCTTTTGTTTTAAAATTAGCATGGAAGTTCAAGTGTGTGTGAAAGTGACGCCTCCCTGGCCCGGGTTTGGGGGTTGTGCTAGCGCCGTGGATGTCAGTGGAGTAACACTGCACAGGAACCTAAGACCAGGAGAGCGCTTCTCTGGCAACCTTTTTGCTGCATGCATTTTATTTTAAAATTTACCGTGAAGGCTTATCTTCTTGGAATTGTATCTTAAGCTTTTTCATTAGTGAAACCGGGTCCCTCTTAACAAGTTATTTTTTCTGCTAGGTGTGGGATTCTGCCTAGAAAAGTTTTTGTAGATACTTCCGTATAAATGTGCAGCACTGTCCGAGGAGGTCCGTGTGCATGGGTCTGAGTGTGAAGGAAGGGAATGGGAAACAGGGTAGCCCAGAGCATGTATGTCCTGCACAGGGTCGGAGGTGGGCAGAATACCTCTGCTTTAATTGGCCATTAGTTGTTGCTGAGGACACATTGTTAGACACTAGTGGGAACAGGCATTGGCTCCCGTAATTACTGAAGGTTCCTGGTAAGCGCAGAAGCTTCTGCCACATTTGTGTGAGGGAAATGGCCAGAACTTCCCTGGAGGCTGTTCTGTTATTGTTGTAACCATTTCCTTTTCCTGTTACCTCAGTGATCTCACGCCGGGGATATCACTTCCACCTCCCATGCAAATCATGGTCTAGCGAGCTTTGTGGTTGCCACGGAAACCGGGTACCAGTTTCTTCCTCCTATATCACAGCTCTTCTAGTCTTTTAAATATGAACGTCTTTGTCACATGCTTTTGCCCTTCTTCCTGCCTTTTACACACACACAAAGGACGGATGTAAACAGAAACCTCATCTTTTCAGTAGTATCTGAGCCTCCTGGAAACAGTCGGACCCTTTCTCAAATCTTCCGTGGTGAAATTGAGAGCAGCCGCTCGAAGCTTGTTCCAGACCGGCCGGGTTTGGAGGGTTTGGAGTCACCTCGCTTGTGAAGGTGCTGACAGCCACTCGTGTCTCTCGTTCACATCTGAGCACTTGTGCATTGGTTGTTCAGACGTGGCATCTTATGCAGAATGTACTATGAGGTTGTATCTTACTTGGCTGCTTAGCAGCTCCATTAAAAGCGGTGCACATTGTTGTCACTAAGATGGGAGCAGAGTCTTCTTACTGCCACAACCCCACCCTCCCTCTTCCCTTCTCTCCCTCTTTTCATTTTTATGGGAGCGTTGGATGGGAGGGGGTTAGCTAGAGACTCAAATATAAGCTAAGGAGAGAAGGCAGCAACTGAAAGACTTGTTAGGGGAGAGATTTTGGTTCATTTCTGCTACTGAAATTTAAAAGGGGAGATTGTAATAATAAGTAGGGCTGTAGCAAGATTTTCTCTTGCTTTAGACTCATCTGTTTTGATTTGCAAAGATAGAATTTTTAAGAGACTGGAGACCTCATAAGGTTCCTTGGCAGTTCTGCCCTACTAGTTTAAGCCCATTCCACAGAATGGGTATGTAGAGTCAGCATCATCACTGTGATTTTTCTTGTCTCTGGTGGGGCGGGAATTGGGAAATCCTCGCTGTCTGCGTTAGGCTCCCTTGACATTCAGGCTTTCAAAGAATTTGATGCTCAGCTCTGTCAGAGATGAAAAGCCCGCGTTTATCTCTCTGTGCCCCCCAGTGGCGACAGAGTATCTGGTATGCAGTGAATGTTTCCATGTTTTTGTGAATGTAGGGAAAGTTCTAAGATGGGCCAAATTAACGTGGAAGGATAGGAAATCTTCCCACAGGAGTCATTATGTTTGGGAAGCACATAGTCCTGTTTAGAATTGTCCAGATCTGTTAGTTTTCTGGATGTTACTGGAAGGTAGGTGTGTGTCTTTGTACATGGATGTCTTGTTTGTGTGTGTTTTCAGAGTGTTACCCATGCTTTATTTAAAAGGGTTGGGAAAGAATCGAGCAAACTGATGTTGAATAGTAATATAGTTGTCTTCTCTTTCACAACCCCTCCCCCCTACACTTGTTTCTTCGTCCTTCTCTTTATTCTATCTGATATTCTATAAATACTTCCTGGGTCTAAAATTTTGCATTATTCTATATAGAAACCAAAATACAACTTGTAAGCTTACTCCTTGAGACCTCTCTCGATAACTGGTTAGGGTATAAGGCAGTGCCTGTTTTTAATTTCACAGCAGATTCCAGAGTGGCGTCCGCACACGAGAAGGATAAGGTCACTGAATTTCCATCAGCCGTCATTAATTAGTGATGCCAAGAGACGGGAACATGCCTTCTTGCCCGAAGGCCCTGTGGCTCTTCCTGTGGTGCCAACTTTAAAGTAGACTATGGTTCTCTGACCTCTTTAAAAGCTATGAATATTTAAACTGAGCATCTAATTCCATGGTAACAAATCTTCCTCTCCCATAATGATGGCAGTGAGCATACCTCCCATTTCTCCCTGTTCTACGCTCAGGGTTCGGTTTCCCAGAGGAGAAGAGCCAGCTATGCTTACATGTGTTCGTGGAGTTTTTTGAAGAACATTTCTGTAAAGTTGAAATGGCTTGTTATGACCACTTTATAGAAAACTTCAATTGTGCAGAATTAGCATTAATGTTAATTCCTGTTGTTTGCATACGTAAATTGCCGAAAGGATGGAAATGTTTAAGAGTAAAACAAAAGCCAGACCTTAAGGAGTCTGTCCTGTTACTCTGGTTTTAGACATGTTTGAAATGCACGGAGGCCTTTTGAGATGTTGTTTCTTTCACATAAAGTACTATTCTGTTGAGTATGTAACAGTGTAATAATAGGTCAGGTGCTTTACCGAGTCAAGTACATTGTTCTCTGATAACTGGAAAAATACTCTGTTCTCTGATAATTGAGAAAGGGCTGTAAGCAGGCACTGCTTGGATGTGTGGTGTGTACTGCAGCTACTGGGGATCTTGTGGGAAGACCGGTTTTGTCAGTGCCTGCTTATCTGGAGCTGGCGGCCTACTGGGCATTCTTTCCAGGCCAAAGCCCACCTTTGGCGCCTACAAACGAAGGGTCTGTAGGTGATACCTTCAAGTAATCATGAGTGTGGGGCAGGTCAGTCTTGTGTGGAGGCGGGTACTTTGTGATTAGCCTGTGGTGTATTCATTTACTTACTTAAAAAAAAAAAATTCTGCTAACTTGGAACTGTGCTGGATGGGATTTTAGCGGCTTTTAAATATATGTTGTTTACAGAGTCATTCTTTCTCTCGATCATAGTTACAAATTTGTGCAGCCTGTTATTTTGCCCCCAAGAAATATGTTTGTATTCGTTGTGACAGCCTGCAGACGATGGGTACGTTGCAGGGCTGTAATCTGCTCCTTGTTCTGGCAAATGCCGTGGTGTGCTGTGGACTGGCTGGCACTTGGCCTTTCCAGAGCTCACAGTTACTCCTTGTGGTGAGGGATTCGAGCTGCCGTGGTCATAATTCCTCTCCTGACTCATTACCTACGCCTCCTACGGTCCGGTCTCGCTGAACTAGGCTGGGCAAGCTAGAGCCCTTATAGAGCATATGCCTGTCGCTTCCCAGAGGACTGGGGTGCTGTGAGGACTCACAACGAGAGCATCTAAGTGTGGTGTTTGAAATGATTCAGGAACCGGGATGTAAACTGGTGTTCCCGGTGGAGCCAACGCCCAGGTCCCTGTGCTGTGTGCGTTGGGCTGCTGGAAGCCAGAAGGATTGTGTGGCAGCAGGTCCGGCCCCGCCTTCCTGCTGGAGACCCCTTTATTTGGAAGGTCATGACAGTAACGACAGCAAACACGTGGGAGGCTTGCACTTGTCACTTTTTTTGCATCACCCCTTTTTCTTCATCACCATTGTGACCTCTGCCACCACTACCTCTTGTGTAAATAAGAGCTTTTCCGTGTTACTCAGATTTCTGGGTTTGAGTCTTGGGTGGACAAGACAAAATTTTACACCGACTTGAGGATAAGACATTGGCCCTCTGTGGTCTTCAGTCACAAAGGCCCATCTTGACAACTCTCCCACATTTGCCCCTTTGGATATTTTTAAGTTCATACTTTAAAAAGTGAAATTAATACACACAGAATATATTTAAGGCTGTCTAGTAAGTTTCTTTTTCAAGGAAGCCATTTAAGAGATGAAATTTAGAGATGTCTGTTCGGATCACGACTCCATGGATTTCCCAGGGAGGTTATATCTCTTATATTAACTTAACCCTCAATCTGGGGACATGGAATCAGAACTGAGCAGAAAGCTACTTCTGTTGAAATCCCCTCATACCACTAGCCACTAAAGGAAAGGCATGCCCGTGGGCACGGACACACTTCTCTCTCTAAAGAAAAGCAACAGGGAGCCTGTTCCCAGGCGTGTGTGGCTGGGTCCGCAGGCCGACCCCGCTGAGCCATGCCCATGTGTGTTTGCTGAACTAACCGGGACCTACAGGTCCTAACAGCACCAGTGTTGGTGGCCCTTCGCAGTGCTACTTGTGGAAGTAGACTTGCTCAGAAAGTGAGAGGATGCACCTGGAATTAATTGCTGAGTCTGTTCTTGTTGATTTGAAATATAAAATAGATCTTTGACCCTGTCTCACCAGTCAAACCAGCCTTCGTGTCCAGTACCGGGCATGTCCCTACAATGTGCATAATAGAGCATCGGCTTTGCAATAGGTGGCTTTTGCTTTGCATTTATGTCTTTAAAAGCGCTACGTACTGTCTCAGCCTCCGTTTCTTTGTCTGCTAAGTGGCAAATGTAATACTTTTTTTTTTTTTTTTAATTAATTTATTTTTATTTTTGACAGAGAGAGAGAGAAAGAGATACAGAGACAGAGAGAGAACTGAACTGGGGGAGCTCCCAGTTCAGCATATGGTTCCGCACGGGCCGGGGCCAGGATTCGATCCCCAGTCCCCGGCGCTGCAAAGTGAGCACTTAACCCACTAAGCCATCCCGGCTTCCCCTGTAATACTTTTTATAAAGTTGGCTCCAGCCCAGTGGTGCTTGGACCTGAGCACGCATGAGAATCACGTGAACGACTTGTGAGAACACAGCTTGCTGGGCCCCACCTCCCGGGTTTTTGATTGAGTAGGTGAGATGAGGCCTGAGAATCTGCATTTCTAATAAGTGCCCCAGTGATTCTGATGCTGCTGGTTGGAGGATCCACACCTTGGTATAACCAGTGCTCAGAGGACTAAGTGCTCTATGGACTCTAAAGCACCTAGCATGTTATTCTTCAATAAGTAATACATACCTGTTTTGCATAGAGCTGGCTGTGCACATGCACAGTGACTGCCTCTGTGGCTAAGAATTCTTGGGGCCACTTAGCCTTTTTCAGGTGGATACAGCTTTGCTCTTGAACTAACTGATCTCACAGGAATATTCTCTTCTGCGTGGTAGTTTGGGTGACTCCTTTAGGTGAGAACTGAAGTGAGTTCAACTGATTTTTTTGTTTGTTTGTTTCTTTGTTGTTCTCTGTGATATTTTGCTGTTTTCTGATTCAGGGGTCTCCTGTTTGCAAACTGTTGCTCAGACCGCCGGGTGAAGCGTGGTACAAATGTCATCTGTTTCTGCCCGCCTCTTCATAGGTCCTGACTTTGGGCCCTAGCAGATATTCTCATGCCTTTGAGACCATGCCTCTTGAGGCCTTTTTCTTTATCTGCCCCAATGTTTCCTTCCTCTGCTTGTTCATCTGCCTTGTGCAGAACCAAGAATAATAATGTCTTTCCTTCCCTTGCGGTTTATTTGAAATTATTTGTAGAGCAGTCACTGGCTACATGCTGCCTACTCCCCATCCCCCACCTCCTTTTTCTGGTGTAAACTTTACTTTAGACAGTTGTTTCCATGCAATACGCCCTAACTAAGGAGATGCCACATGAGTGGAAGTATTTTCTTGGCTGCAAACAGCTAATCAAAGCAGACAGCGTGATTTAATCTTAGATTATTTTTGCCAAGGGGGTATCATAGGCTGGCATTAATGTCATGTCTGTAAGATTATTCGCTGCTCCCCGGAGGTCAAAGTAGGTGATGCCCCCTTAGGCCAGGTATCTGCATCCACAACTCTACACCCAATAAGGTCTTGGGGTGTTACTCACTGTCATTCCTGGACAGAACAGTCCTGTGTCCCTGCAAGTTACTTCTTTTGTCTTCTACTTAGTATTAGTATTCGTAGATGGCATTCTGGCTGACAGACAATGCAGTATCCATCACATCCCTGTTTTTATGATTCTTCCTGGCCATAAAAGTTTTCCCACAGCCATTTTCAGGTTGTATGTTTGAGTGTAAGTGTGTGTGCCTGTGTGCGCACACGCACGTGTGTGTGCAGAGGCGGAATGGGGTAGAGAATATTTACATATGCATGTCCTTGTGCACCTCATTCTTTCCCTGTGTTCACAGGTTCCAACATGAACGGCATTTCGTTTAATTTATATCCAGTGGGGGAATCTACTCATATAACACATGCACCTCCGTAAATCTGTCTCCACCTTTCACACATGCCTAACAGTTTCTGTGTTTTATAAAACAAGTTGTTTGAGACCAGAGAAGGAGAGATGGCACTAAATAAACATATAGCTGTCCCTTGGTGCACAGAACTCTTGCTTCTAGTCATGTTTGCTGTGAGGGGCAATTCCATATACTGATGAACATCTTCTTGGTGGCTTCTCTTTTAAAATGGAATCTGCTATATGTTTAACCTTTGGGATTCATGTAGGGGTGGAAGTATCTCCCAGAGATCTGGATGGAGCCAGGTTCCTCCAGGAGCTGATGAAGACAGAGATAGGGTCAGCTCTTATTTATCCACAGTGAAGTGTGGAAGGGAATACATTGGTTTACCATTGCTGTGACAACAGAGGCTGCCCGCCCCCCAGCCCACAATAGGAACTCATTCATTTATCCAAGGGTTCCAAAATCCCATTATGTGATTTCCAGGGACTGTTACTTGAAGTGGTTTGATAAAGTGTTACTTCGTATTTTCTAATAGCATTCAGTAGTAATGTTACCTTGCTGAAGTCACCAAATAACCTTATTCAGCTGCTATTGCCTCATCTCTCAGGGGAGATGAGAAGATACTTAACTACCGTTGGCCCTCCCTTCGTATCTTCAGGTTCTCTGCATCAGTGACTTCACCCAACCACAGTTTAAACTATTCGGAAGAAATAGTTACGTTGTTCCTGATGTGTGTACTATGTAGTTAGGCCTACAATGATTCTATGGGATAGGTACAGACTTTTTTGGGTCATTATTCCCTAACAATACATCATAACAACTATTTACATAGCAGTAACATTGTATTAGATATTATAAATAATCTAGAGATAATTTAATGTATATTCAAATTTTTCATTTTATACGAGGGACTTAAGCATCCTGGGACTTTGGTATCTCGGCAGGGGAGGTGCTAGATAGGTCCTGACTCCAGCACCCTCAGACACAGAGGGACAGCTGTATGGAACAGTGTGTTTAACCTCTATCTGGAGCCTAGATAGAAAGAGCCCTCCTATGCTGGGACATTTCTTTGAAGTCTTAACAGTATGTCTTAACTCATGGAAGTTTTATTTTCCATTTCATAAATCTGGGTTTGTTTTAATTAGAAAAGTGGTTTGTTACTACCAAGTCAAATCTTTAATTCTGGCTAATTTATTTTAGACTTCCTGGCTGCTAGGTAACATTTGCATGTTAGTCCCCTGTCCCACATTTTATTGAGATATACAATAGGTATATAATATTTTATAAAGTTTAGGGTGTATATGAGAAATATCCAGATCAGACTGGCAGAGAATTTTTATGAGTATATTTGAGCTCAAACTAATGAAGCCAGATCTCACGTTAACCAGAGGATGGCCGTGGATGGCTTCTTTTTTTTGCAGTTTGGAATTAAGGAGGGAAAGAAGGAAGAGTACATGAAGCTGGGAAAAGGCAAGAGGGCTTGGTGGGGAGATTGGATTCCAGGGCAGGTGTAACCAGGTTACTCTCTTGAGGGTGGTCACTTTCAAAAAGGGATGTTAACCTAGATGCACAGAAACAATGGACAGGGTGTGCTTACTGTATTTTCCGGCGTATAAGACGACCCCCTAATTTTACAGTTAAAACATAGGTTTAGGCCTATATTCGCTGTATAAGACTACAGCCTCGGAAGTGGGGGGTAGTCTCATACAGCGAATATAGGCCTAAACCTATGTTTTAACTGTAAAATTAGGGGGTCGTCTTATACGCCCGGTCGTCTTATACGCCGGAAAATACGGTATGTGCCTGGGTCATGTCGACCCACCACAACCTGCCCAGTGAGGAATCTATGGTCAAATCACTGTGAGGTTACTTTCCGTGAACCCCGTTTTCCATCTGCTGGTAGTCTGGTGATTCGGTGTACGTATGTGTCGTGAAATGACACCACAGTGAGGCTAGTTAACACTTTTCACATGGTTACCTTTTTGTGTGCGTGGCGGTGGATGACTCAAGATTTACTCTGAAGCAGCTTTCTAGCCTGCGCGACGGCATTAGTAACAATAGTCACTGTGTTGTCGGAAACGGGTTCTTGGTATCTTTGGTAGAAAGAATTCAAGGACACACCAAATAAGACAAGCAAGAACAGATTGATTAAAAAGAGACAGGCAGGACAGTTTCAAGAAGAGAGAGTGAGTGGGCAGCTGCCTGAAGAAGAACAAAAGGGCTGAGCAACTTACTGCTTCCAAAATGAGGGCACGAAAGTCCCGAGACTTTGGGGGGGTGGCATTATAGGCCTTGTCCTAGCTGATCACGCCTTCCCATCAGGAGAAGGCTTTTTTGTCTTTATTTGGCTCTTGTGGGAACTGAGCTTGGGAGTTCAGGGGGTGAAGACTTTCTTTAACCACAATGCTAGTCACATTATAATCCATTATAATTAGCCAGAGCTCACCTTCAGGAACAAAATGGTGTCCTGGATCTGCTCTTAGCCACCAGAATCTAGTTCTGGGGTCTGGTGACTACTTTTTCTTAAGGATCATCTCATCTCCCTCCTTTGTTTTCCAGCACCTACCCCTCCTCTTCCTCTCTCCGCTTGGGCCCGTTCTTTCTGCCTAAGTACCAGTGAGGCTGTCACTGCACTTTGTATCCCCAGAACTTACTCATAACTGGAAGTTTGCACCTTGTCCACCTTCATCAATACAGGGTAACCACTGATCTACTCTCTGCTCTTAGGAGCTCTATTTTTTTCTTAAAGATTCCACATGTAAGTGAGATCACACAGTATTTGTCTTTCTCTGTCTAACTTACTTCACTGAGCATAATGCCCTTAAGGTCCATCCATGTTGTCACAAAGGGCAGGGATTTCTTTTTTATAGCTGAATAATATTCCATTGTATATTTATCCCAGATACTCTTTATCCACTAATCTGATGTACTTACTCTTAGATTGTGTTCATGTCTTGGCTGCTGTTGTGAATAATGCTGTAATGAACATGGCTTACAGGTATCATTTCAAGATAGTGGTTTCATTTTCTTTGCATACGTACCCAGAGATGGGATTGCTGGATCATGTGGTAGCTCTATTTTTAATTTATTTAGCAACCTCTATACTGTTTTTTCATAGTTGCGGCACCAATTTACATTCCCACCAGCAGTGCACATGGGTTCTTTTCTCTCTACATCCTCGCCAGCCCTTACCTTCTCTCACAGTGTCTCCTTATGATATCTGCACTGTTTTCACATTCACTTAAAATATGTTTTAGTTCATGGGAGAATGGGACTTTGGTGATCTGTCCTTCCTGAGATAGCTTGTGATTCCTCACCTGGTACCTGGTACCTCCTGGGCTCAGGCTGTAGGGTTTGAATTCTGAATGGACCCCCTTGGCCTCCCCCTTCACCCCAGCTAGGATCCTAAGCTGCTTGCCCCATGCCTTGTCTTCCGGCTGGCTTATTGCTTTATTGTTGAGGTGTGATCTGCATCGAAGCCCAGGGGGTGTGAGGCTATCTTGGTGCTTAGTTGTTTGCTTTGTGGGGAGGGGTCAGGAAGGAGTCAATTGTACCTTTCTTCATGAAGAGTTCCCTTGGGTGAGGTGAATGGTCCCACTTTCCAAACCTATTTCTGTCCTAGAGGCAAAGTTATTTCAGAGGGTGGCCAGGAAATGAGAAAAAATGAAGTTCTGGTACTGTGACTGGATTAGACTGCTTTTCACGAAACCTGAGGTTTCATCTTCGGGCCTGAAGCTTTGGGTGGTGTGACTTTTACTGAGTCACATGCGTCTGTGTGAGGCACACATCCCCTGTGGTCCCCTTTCTGTCAGCTCAGCCATGTCTTGGAATCTTGGCCTCAGTTCCTGGTGCTTACATTGTGGATGTCCTTCCCTGGTGAAGTGAAATACTGGGTTGTCTGTTTACTCTTTTTGAATGAGGAGACAGATGCATACTCTTAAGATTTCTGAGAGTTTCCTGTTGGGTCCCTGCCTTACTCTTCTGTGAAATGCACTTGCAGTTTTCATCGCTTATTGATCTGTCGCTGAGCAGTGTTTCCCAGCTCCAGTTTGTTGGTAGCTCTATAATCCTAGAACTGAGACTTCGTGAAAATCTAGAACAGGGAGATCTCACTTAACGGGTGGCACCGATAGCCCCTCTGTATTTTCTGCTTTTAAAATGACATAAACATAAAGAAGGAAAGCAGAAATTTGATTTAAATAAAACCCTGTGAAGTTCAGCTACAGTACTGTGTGTGCATCTCCGACAAAATATCCATTTCAGAAAGTACTTGGTGAGACCTGGGCGGCCTGGAATTGTGTGAAATATGAGAGGAAGCAAAGATAAGCTTGAGGAAGAGAGCTGGTGCAGGAATAAGCTGGGAAAGTGAATTGCTATAATTTCTGTAAACCAGTGGTTTTCTCGGGGTCCGTCTTGGGGCCTTTCTGGGGGCGAGGCAATCATAGCAGCTCTCTGAGGGTGAGGGCAGGAAGCTCCCATTGCCCAGCTGGGGTTGTTCTCCTACCAGACCAGGCTCATTTACACATTGTTGGGGGCTGAGCGTCAGGACTGACGTATAGCTGGGAGTGTGCCGTTTGGCAGCATATTGACACAGTTGAAGATGGATGTGTCTTTGATCAAAGGCGGAGACCATTAGGGCATGTTTAGGCTGGTGGGTTTGAAGAGACTCATTATAAAGAAAGTACTTAATGCGCCTCCTGGCCCCAGCGCCTGCCACCCACGTCTTCACGCACACGATTCTGATCTGCCCAGTTCGCTGGCATAGACGGCGCGTTGCTGAAGCCGGCTGTGCAGGAGCTTTTGCACCCACTTAGCTTCTGTTTCTTTGACTTAATCAGTGGGTTGCAGAGGAGAAAAGGATGTAGTTTGTTCCCCAATTCCTCAGCTTATCAATGTGCCCATTTGGGAAGACATGGCCGTTTTTGCCTCACTATCCCACAGGGGGACACTTCACTGTGGTCTTTACGTGCACCCTCCCTTAAAATTCCCCTGGGGTTCTCCTTGCTCTTCAGAGGAAGCTGGCCCCGTGGTGGCGATGGTGCCGCAGTTAGAAAAGAGCCGTGAAAGCAGTTCCCTTGATACAGAGCAGCTGATCCGGTGGTGGCTGGGCAGTGGGATAGGAGAGACCGGGCCCTGGGAAAACACCGTGCCCATCGGAGGCGACCCTGAAGCTGGGGGTTAAAAATATATAATTTTGGTAGTTACTTCGTAAACGTCTAGCGTATAATTGTGATCGACAGCTTCTCTTATCACTGAAGGTTCATGTTTGCTGTGTGGGTGTCTACCCTCCTTCCCCACTTACACCCCTTCTGTTTTCACCTTTTATTAAGACCACAAAGCACTTCTAGATTCTCTTCCATTGCTTTCATTCTTTTCTCTCTCTTTTTTTTTTTTATTTTTATTTTTTGGTCCCCCTTTCCTCTCATTTGGGAATGAGTGGAGCCAGGCAGCATCGAAGTTTTCTGACAGCACCTAGGACAGATCCACGCCTTCTGTGGAGGGTATGAGCCGCACTGAAAGAGGCTGCCCTTGTAGCTTTATCCCTGTGTGTGGACAAGGAAAATGATGGTCTCAGCAGTTGGGATTAGTGAAGGACTTAACCCTCTTACTGCTACTTTCTGCCAGCAGTACTAGCAAGAAATGCAAAGGGTAATTTAATAAAATGTGTATCACCTTAGGAGAAAAAAACGTTATGAAGTTATTGTTTTAGATATCCATATGCAGTCTTTTTAGTTTTATGTAAATTGAATTAGTTAATAATAATACTGTTCTTTTACATCGTCTGAAAAAGAAATGTAATTATTTCAGTCATACATCATACAAGAAAAAAACAAAGTTATAGCGCTTTTAACTATGGTCTATGTATGAGCTGATATATCGGCCTGCCACACTTTTTGCCTGAGATGCAAGAGCCAATATATCGGCCCTTCTCACTGAAAGGGTTAATTGAACAGGAAGTTTTTTATCCCTTCAGAGTGGATGAAGGCACACATATAGCTTGGGTGTTTATCTTGGTCTCTGCACAAGAGGTGGGATTTTTCTCTGGCGGTTTACTAGGACTAAATGGGGTTCAGAAACTGTCAGGGAGTTTCAGTGCTCAGAGGGAAAGGGATAACAAGTCAGCTATCGCACTGAGTGAGGGGCCAGGCTTGTCTGGATTTCCGCCTACTTCCTGTCTCACTTCTGGGAGTTTCTATTACAGGCTTTGCTCACATCCTTAAGAAGTCAGTCCATTGAGCTATTTTTGTAGTATCCCAGTAAATGCAAATAAGATAGCTCTGGAAGGAGCGATAAGTCACTTGTCTTATTAATAGCAGGGTTTTGTTGGTTAAATGGCTGTAAGAAGAAGTATTTGATGACAAAGGCCCCTTGTGAGTCAAGCAGAGAATGACTTTCCCCACTTGGAGAAGATTTCATCTTGTGACGTAAGCAAGCGAGGTCTAGTCATTCTCACCAGACCCCTTTGAGGGGTCATTTAAAACATGCGCAGTCATGGTGGATGTGTTGTCCTGCAGATGTGCAGTGAGTCACCCACAGTCACCCAGTAGTGACCTCTTTCCACTTGGTGCGTATTCCCGATGCCAGGGGACGACCGTGGACTCATGCTGCAGGTGGCTCATGTGTCAGAACTGGGAGGACTTCTACACCAGGAGAGGTGTTTGGGGTTGGGGGATGGCTATTAAGAATGTAAATGCGATCGAATGTCCTGAGTGAGTTGGAAGGTAGGACCCCCACTCCATCCCATCTTCCATTCCCCTGGTCTAGTTTAAGAGATCACATGGTTGGCTGGCTTGATTCAGGGATGCTGTTGAGAAAGATGTTTTTGCTTCCAGACGTGACACACAGTGGTTACTCTGTGCAGCCCTGAACGCTGGGAGAAATTCAGTGTTGCTTGGAGACGTTGTGAGAAAGGAAGGGGTTTGCCAGGCCTTGACTCCCTTTTGCCTACTTGGAAGTGATACAGTTTCCTGGGTTTTTATTTACATTTTCTTGCCTCTGGTGTATCTCCCTAGATCCGTCATGGCAGCTGCCAGGGATGTGGAGCCTGGGCTGTGATGTCACTCTAGCTCCTGTTTTCCCGTGGGAGAATGTGCCGTCACTCTAGGATCACAGATCTTTGCAGGATTGCAGAGCACGAAAAGTACAGTAACAGGGAGGATAAGTGCTCTCCTTCTGTTCATGAGCTCTCAGCAGATCCTTCCATTATGATATTTCCCCATCTTTAGGCAATGCTCATAAAAACCTACGCCTCTTTTGTAAATGTTCAGGAAGAGACAGTGTGGAAATTGTGGTGAATCCTATTATTCCAGAACAGACTTCACTCAGCATTTTGGTTGGTAACAGATTATACCTCATGCTTTGAAAATTACACCTGGTTATGTTTCAGCCTACTATATAAAGTGCTGTCAGATCCCCAAAGTGAGTACTGTGTGCTTCTTAGTTAAGGAAATGCGGTTCATTGCTTTTAGCTTTGCCTTTTCTTATGTTTCCTTGGTGGTAAAAACAAAAAAACTGCGTGAACAGCCGGCTCACGTCAGAAAATGGTCTTGTGGAATTTTGCTCCAGGTATATTTTTAGCATATGAATTGCTGTGTTGTGAGCTTCTATGTATGTATTTTCCATCCACACAAGGAACCTAGAGTTGTAATCGAGCTGATGAGACAAAAGGATATTGCTAACAGTGTTTCCATGCTATGTTTCTATACTATTTTTCATAAACAGTGGCTGGTTACTTAGCTAGCATCAGATTTTAGCACAGGTCCTAAAAATTGGTTAATGCCAGGGCTTGTCATAAATCCGAGTGTCCCAAGGCCTTCCTCTCAGTGGTGATCCGAGTCGGACTCTGAAGTCTCTTTATTGCCATCTATTGGTGGTTACTGCTTACTGCAAAGGATTTCCACTGGGCTGGGAAGTTGCCTCGTACTCCTTTCTATTTATCACCTTTTAAATAAAGGAAATCTGTTAAGCAGACTCACTGTCTGAAAGGCAGAAGTTATGAGAAGTGAAAAGCCTCCTCAGGTTCTTGCAGGACTAGTTGGCAGGACCGGTTGGTGTTCTGAGTGCTGCTTTTGTCAAATGCTGATAGTTTGCAACCCAACCCACCATGCGGCTCCATCAGGAACATTTCTGGTGGGAAGTCTACAGGCTAGTGTTTTCAGTTACACCCTCCCAGAGATTCTGCTGGATTTTGTTTTGTAATGAAGGAGCTGTGTAGCATTGCAGGATGTAATTTCTTAATATCTTTTCCTTTTTTCCTTGAAAGAAGGAAGTTAAAACCTGATTCTTACCTAACAGTCATTCACTCTCCTTTCCCGTCGTCCATCCTGGTCTTTGCCAGGATTCGAGGAGATCTCTGGCAGTTTGCAATTGGTATTGAGTAACCTAATTGGGAAACTGCTGGGTTTTGTTGAAGTAATACTGTAAAAACAAAATTGGCAATCCCATCGAGAGCGTGGAAAGGCAGATAAACATTGTAACTGCCTCTTCAAGGCTTTTAAAACGGAATGGGCCTTAGACGATTTGTTCATTCCTTGTACGGTAACTGCAATAATGGATTAGGAATTTCTTTGGCCAGATTCTGACTAGAATGTTAAAATCCTTAACCTCCACGAGCTACTTCAAGTTCTCTTCTTCTTGTCCTTTTCTTCTGCTATATAAGTTAGTGACCTGAAACGGACAGTCTTTGTAGAGAAGAGCATTTGCAGCTCTTCCACCCTGGGATTGGGGTTGGAGTCCTGATAAGAAGAGGGTGGGGGAAGCCTGGATGGCTCAGCAGGTTGAGTGTTTGTTCGCTTTGCAGCCCCGGGGACCAAGGATCAAATCCCGGCCCCCGGCCCGTGAGGAACGATATGCTGAGCTGGAGTGTGCTGCCCATGTGGGAGGCCCCCAGTTTGGTTCTCATCCCCCCCATGCCTTGGTTGCCCCTGGCTTGAGGGCGCATGCCTCCCATGCAGGAGACCCCTGTCCTCATTCCTGCCCTGCACTGCCACCGCCCACCTATGTGGAATGAAACCATGTAGAAAACGAATGACGTGCAACTGTGGAGACTGCTCTGGGCCCTTCCCCTTCTCTGTCTCTGTCTCTCTGTCTCTGTCAAAAACAGTAAAATAAATCTTTAAGAAAAAAAGAGGGTGATGGCGGGGAGGGGGCAGGCAGCTTTCCATAGGTAAACTCTTAACACATGTGGCATTTGTGATTGACAGAACAAAAGGGCTTTGTTGCCGCTTTAATTGTTGATTAATGATGATCCCTCTCAAATTTGACACGGTTGCTTTCTAGAACACAAAAGAAGTCAATGTCAAATATTTCCTTGATCATGACAGAGTCATGCTTTCCAGGCAGCCTGGTTCTTTGACGTTGCAAGATGCCACATAAGAGTTTTTGAAAACCCTAATTGCATAATTTTTAATTAATTGACTCCAAAGCTGGGCTGCATGTTACTTCCTATATAAACTGCTGTCTGTGTGGTGTGTCACTGTCTCCCATGAGATTTCTGTGACTCAGTGATAGTTTCCTTGGGGAGATGCTACCCAGTGACTTTTGGTATTCTTCTTCCTCTCCCCTAGTCTTTCGCCTTGAATGAAGGAGAAATAAAGGCTCACTTTTCTGATGCCTGCTTGCCTTCCAGTGACTGCCTTCGATGCAGCTGGGACTCCCCGGGGTGCTGATGGCTGTGTGTGCAATGCTTGCCTTCTCTGTGGGCTGGCTTTTTTTTTTTTTAAGATTTATTTTTATTGTTTTTGACAGAGAGAGAGAGATACAGAGACAGAGAGAAGGGGGAAGGCCCAGAACAGTCTCCATAGTTGCACATCATTGGTTTTTCCACATAGTTTCATTTCCACAGGAGGGCATACGGCTGCACAGGGCAGGAACTAGGCCAGGGTCTTTACCCCAGTGAGAACTGAACTGGGGGCACTCCCCAGTTCAGCATATGGGTCCACACGGGCCAGGGCCAGGATTCGATCCTCAGTCTCCGGGGCTGCAAAGTGAACGCTTAACCCACTGAGCCATCCCGGCTTCCCCTGGGCTGGCTTTTTGATGGGTAGAGCTGATGGATGGATGTTTATTACGTAATTATGTTTCTGAGGATGGCTTGGGGTTCTGAAGGAAGGTAATAATTCCTTACATGAGCAAGTTATTCTTAATTTTGCAACTATTAAGTCTTAAAGAAGCAGAGTAGAGCAAGCGTTTTTACTGTTTAATAGTTTAAGGGAATTATGGAACAATTTTTGGAATTGTGCCATCTTTAAAAAAAAAAAAATGTGGCTATTTAAAAATTTTCTCACCCCGTTTTCTAAGTGCCAGGCAGTAAGTATACTTAACCTCAAAATCTAAAAGCTGTCAGATTTGTTGTTTTGTCCAACAAGGTATATATACTTAGGAAGTTGGTGCTGCGAATCTATAGCTAAGCAATATAGGCATTT
>PVKE010005304.1:22474-59763 GCA_004027555.1 Craseonycteris thonglongyai
CAGACCTTATTCCTGTTTGTGTTGAAGTTTGTTCCAAATAATCCTGGCTGTTTCCATTTCTAACCCCACCCCTGCCCAGTGAGGAAATAGACGCTTTGCTTTCTCTATCACAGCTTAGTTGCATTGAAGCCCATGTTTTGTGATAACACTGTTCTTTCCCTGGCCCCTCTGACCAAGCAGAACTTTGTAAGGATTCATCTTGAGGAGACTCAATCCAAAAAAGTTCCTTTAGGTTAAGCTGGTTAAGAGTAAACCTCTACTCTAAATAGCTGCCTATCTACGTTATTTTTTAATGTTTTAGTTTTTATGTTTTTAATTTTTTTATTTTCCTTAGTTTCTTTCAAGCTGCCTAGGTTTTTTAATCAAGACAAGTGATGCGTGTATTTACCATCCTGTGGTTTTTTAGCATAAACAAACTCTTTCATCTGTTTACATATAAAGCAAAAAAAGAGGCCTAAGAACCAATATGAGATTTCCAGAAATGCCATGAAGCTCTGGCTTCCCATGGAGCAAAACTCCTGAAGCTGGCTGCCCTCCCTTGCTGTCACTGTGTCCAGCCATGGAGCCGGGGACAAAGATGTTGCCATGGCTTCTTGCTGGAGAGTTTGGTGCGAGCTGGCCTTCGCCAGCCTCCGGGTTCACTTGAAGATGTGTTTATTTTTTCCTGACTGTGCAGGATGTTTACAGCCATCCTGTGTGGTTTACCCACAACTGCTCTTGCATTTGAATTTGGTGGGCAGCTTGCCCTGGGTAGGGGGTATCCCCTGCCTGACCCCCCACAATCTTCCAGTGTGTTTCTGCACACACCCGGGCACTCTTGCTTCTTTGAGTAGCTGCCAGGTTTGTAGTGTGTGTGTGTCTGGGGGTAGAATAGAGAGTGGGTAATTATTTTGGGGATGGGAAACACAGGAATTTTTTTTATTTGAATAGGCCTTTCAGCAAGTTGGCAAAGCTTCAGGGCCTGGTCCCACACTGGTACAAAGGAGGGTAGCCATTGCTGGGCACTTTGCATTTGCTAGAACACTCCACATGGTAATTTTTGAATGAAATGACCCTCCTCCTCCCACCCGTTCCTTGCTCTTCCTTTAGCATCAAGATGTGATCTAAATAATGGGATTTACCAGCTTACGTTTTTAATAGTGGGAAACTGAGTTTAATAAGATGGTGTTTGGGTTCACACACACGTTCCTCAGCTGGGCATGTCTTTAAAGCTATCTCTATCCAATCCTCCACATACACTGTGTCCTCCTCTGTTCTGTAAACTATCAGAAATCCTGGACAGAGAGGGAATTTAATTAACCTAGAAATTGCTTTTGTGCCATATTTAGGCTGCCCTAGAGATTGGATGCAGAGATAAGGATAAGCTGGTTAATGCCATTCTGTAGATAACCCTGGAGGGAACCTGGAGAGAGAGCAGTGCCACCCTGTGTGGCCTCCTGGTGGCACCGTGCCCAGGGGGGCCACACGGAGGGTATTGTTACAAAACAAAAAGCCCTCGGCGTAGCACTTTGTTGCTCATCCGTGGAGTTTCTTTTTTTTGTTGCTTAAAGATTTATTTTATTGATTTTCGACAGAGAGAAACAGAGACAGAGAGAGACAGAGAGAAGGGGGAGGGCCCAGAACAGTCTCCATAGTTGACAGCATCAGTTTTCCATATAGTTTTTTACTCCACAAGTGGGCGTGGGGCTGCTCAGGGCAGGAACTGGGCCAGGAGCCTCCTGCATAGACCCTGGTAAGAACTGAACTGGGGACGCACCCAAGTTCAGCATGTGGGTCCACATGGGCTGGAGCCGGATTCGATCCTCAGTCCCCAGGGTTCAAAGCGATTGCTTTACCCGCTGAGCCATCCCGGCTTTCCCCCGTGGAGTTTCTTTATAAACATCGCCTTGTGATTTTACTTGCTAGCTTTCCAAATAATGCCAGTGTTGATTTTGGTATGTTTCTTCATTCCCATAAAGGTGCTATACTCCCCCTTTTTTTTTAAACTGAAATATAGGTCATATTTAAAACTGTTTTTGGGGAAAGTTTTAAGTAATCAAGCAAAATATTTTTTTTTTGGCCATGACAAGTAACCCTCTATGAGAAACAGCTCGGGAGAAAAAGAATGCCTTTGTGTGTCGGTCTTCGGGAGTGGCAGGGACAGAGAAAGAAGATGGGCCACTCTCCCCATCCCCAGCTCCTGTAGCTTTGTCAAGAAGTACAAACACTCTCAGATGAATGGCGGTCCTGCGTGCATGCGAGTGTGGCAGGACCATCGTCCTGGGTCCAGCACGTTGTGCCCCCTGGGCAGTTGTGCCTACCTTGTGGCATGGCACCTTGTGTGCCTAATGGTGGACGTTACTTGGCTTTTGTTAGACGAAGCTGATAATGGGCGAATGGCTCAGTTAACGTCTTACTAAGTGAGGACTGTGGTGATGGTGGAAATTGTGACCACACGGGTACGATGACCAGCACCTTTCCCTGGTGTGGAACACCATGTCTTTACCTCTCTGTTGCTATTGGGTCTGCTTCAGGTGCATCCATATTTATATCCCTGGTACCTGTGGATTGCTACTCATTCCGGCCCTCTGCTCAGAAGACATCCATGTGTTTAATTGTGTAATTCCTAAAGATGGCACATTGTATTGGTTCATAAATGGTGCCGCAGGGTGGTGTTCTGCCCTCTCTCAGCACTTAGGAGGGCATGTCCTTGATACTCTGTAGAACTTGATGCAGAAGTAGGTCGTAAAGAGACTGCAGTGTGGAACCTTCACTTCTGGGTCCACAGAATGTCAGGGGAATGGGGATGGTAGTACTTTTTAGGATGATAGCTCGATCTCTCTGAGGTGACTTTTAAACAGAAACATGGGAGCAGTGACCTTCATAAAAGCAACAGCCCTGAAATGTCCCCCTTAGGATACAGATGAGGAAAAGAAGCCAGCCATGGCAAGATAGAGGAGAGGAGGAGAGCATTCTGGATGGGAAGAGCAGTCTTGAGTAAGCAAGGCCCCCTCTGATTATTGCTTTACCTCAGGGCCTGTATTTCTATAGAGTGGGGACACTCTGTGGGATCAGATCAGAAAATCGATTCCATTTCAACACATTTTTTTCTGCCCTCTGGGACATTTTAGCTTAAATGGGTTCCATAACTAGTATGGTTGTTTGTTTTGTCGTGACTGAGTTGTCACGGGATCCTGGACCCCAGAGCTTTCAGAGAAGGGGCACACCAGCTGGCCTTGCCTGTGACAAGGCTGTACCTCACCTTCCCCTTGGATGCATTATGGTGTGACAGAGAAAACTGACCCAAGGACCTAGAAACGGGTCCTCTTTGTTCTGCCATCCATGCTGTGTGGCCCCGGGCAGGTTTCATCCTTCTTCCAGTTGATTGATCTCTGCAGTGAGGTGACCTAAGACCCCTCCAAAAAAATAAGGACATTTTAACATTTGTCTCATACACCGACAGACCCAACAGACCCTACCTATATTCTTCGAGCTGGCTGTTCGCATATTTTAGTCCTTTGCTTCTCATTCTCACATTCACACCATTGGAGGTAAGTGACAGCGATGACTTGATCTGAAGCTCACACTTCTGTTCTTTCATCTCCAGTGCCCTCAATCGTAGATTATTATTATTATTATTTTAAGATTTATTTTATGATGAGAGAGAGAAAAGTGGGGCGAGCCCACAGCAGTCTCCATAGTTGTACATCCTTAGTTGTCACATAGTTTTATTCCACACAAGTGGATGTGGGGCTGTGCAGGGCGGGCACTGGACTGGGACCTCTCACATGGGAGGCGAGAACCTTCGCTGCTTCACTGGTTACCATTTGGGCCGCCCTTCAGCATATGGCTTTGCCGTGGGCCGGGGGCTGGGATTTGATCACTGGACCTCATGGTTACGAGGCAGGCGAGCGTACTCAGTGGCTGAGCTATCGCGGCATCATCCCCAACCCTAGATTTTGAACACACTGTAAATAAAGTGTGTCAGCCTCGATGTATTCATTCATATGTAAATATATTAGTTTCTTCCTCCATAGGTTTATATTTATTTGATCTGTGTAACTTGGGTTTGCTGAGAGTTTGATTTAATTGGTTTTATTGACTCAAGGATACGCCTAGGGTTCCTAGAATGAAGGAGGCTTCTGTAGGGGAATCTCCTTCCTTAATAAGTAATAAAATTCAAATGTGAATGTGACTTGTGCTCTAGTTGATTCTTCTGTGGTTTGCACAGGGACAGACATGATCTGTATTTTCTGTCTTGGCATCTCTGTGTAATGCCAATGGGCTGTAAGGGCCATCCTGGCTACACTCAAGGCACTGCGGAAAGGCTTAGCTGTTTTTCCTTAGACCCCAGGAACGCCATTCTCTACCCTCACTGTGATTGAACCTCCTTGGTTTCAAACGGTATTTCCATTTTAAAGCCTTCTCTCCTCTCGGGAGGAACGGAAGGCTTCGTTTCTGGTTAAAATGCCAGTCAGCTGATGGAAATGGTGGCGGAAGTAAACGCTGCCGTGGGTGGGTGGATGGACCTGTTCCCTGTGTCCTGCTGGAGATGCCGTCGTGTGCAGGCACTACAGAGAACCCCACCTCCCTCTTCTGCCTGGGGTAGGGGTCAGATCTGGCCTGCCTGCCCCTCAGCTCTGCTCCCAGCATCTCCAGGGGCAAATCTTCTGCTTCTTAAGCGCATCTGTGCGCACCCCTCCCCTCCATTTTAGATAAAAGATAAAATAACATACTCATTTCCTTATATCAGATGTTCCAGAATGAATCACCCATCCCTCAAACATACCTGTATGGCTAAGAGTACTTACTGCATGGATTTGGCCTCTAATTTGTGTCCTTCAAACTCATTTGTTGTGTGGTGCCCACAAAGCAAAGTTAAGACCTCTGTAATCTTCCTGGGACCCGGCAGGATGCCAAGCCCAGCCGCAGACCTGACCTGTACTTGCCACGAAGTGCGGATTCTCCTGACCTCTGAAAAGAGAGATTGGATTGTCTTGTTCTTGGGTCCAGCTTCCATCTGGGTCTCACACATACTTCGTCACTCGGGAGCCTGGCTTAGTCCTCTGAGCTGTAATTTATTTTGTTGCCACTTTTTAATCTGTTACTGCCTTATTTTTCATAGTCTCACTCTGAGAAAAGTCATCAGGCAAGAAGTGCCTTTTGTTTGAACGATGGTGGGACCATTTTATCATTGGAGCCTGGAATTGTAGAATATCTCACTGTATTCCCCCTCCATCATCTGCACCTCGTCTGTGTTTCGTGTTTGTTCTTCATTATTGCTGTGCTGTCTTCTCGTAACTCTTGGCAGTTGTTGCTGACTTTCATCCGTCAGTAAACATGGAGCATGCTGTCCACACACAGGCAGGATTTCCATAGAACCTTCAGTGCTCAGTGTGCACTGTGTCCATTTAAATGAAGGTGTACACATTATAAAATTGCCAATTAAAAAAAAGTTTGTAGTAGGTTGAAAAGACGGGGGTGATATTTTAACAGGGAGGGCGATGGTCAAAGGAGCGAAGCTTTGTTGGAAGAAGGGTGTCAGCCCACCCGGAGGGGGTGGCATTGTGGTGCAGGGGTGTGTGGCTTTGGGTTTCCTCTGTCACAGTTCTGCTCCTGGTGCAGGCTGCCTGGTGCCAGTGAGTTGAACAGAAATTGAGACTGACCTTTTTCGAAACTTAAAGCCGTTTGACACAATGACTTTGTTGACTTGAATAATACATTCAGGCTTGTATTTTAAGTCTTTTTAAAATACCCACCTCCTAAGTTTGATTGTCTTATATTATAAAAATATATCATTAAAAATATCTATTTGCAAAACACAGAAAATTTAAAAGGGTGAAATAACCAAATACAAAACTGGTCCTCAGATAGTTTGAGAAGCACCGTTCATGTGCCCTGTTACTCCCTCCACCCCTCCCAAAAAAACACCTGACCCTCCAGGGCTCACTTCTGAAGGTCACTCCTCTGGGCCTAGTGGCTTCCTCAGCACTAGCGGCTGTAGCATTTTGTTAAATGCTAGAAAGTTAATTTAAAATGTTAAACTGGTTTAGCCTACTTTTAAAAATAATCTCAACAGTACTAGAGGGAAGATTTGTTCGTGCTTTACAGATATATTGGGTTTCTTTTCATTTCTTATGTAATACTCCAAGCAGCCTTGAGCTGGGCTGGTGTTATCAGTCCCCACAGTGATTGCTTCTAATTTGAGCTTCAGGCCAGATCTAGAGAGAGCCCTGTGCTGTGGGGCTGCTTCCTGGATCTTTTTTGTGCCCTCCCCCGTCACGAGTTTCTTGAGCATCTGTATGAGCAGGGCCAGACACAGTTTAAAGCAGTACACACACGTGTGTTCATCCTCAGAGGTGCCGCCTTTGGTTATAGATTAAAATTCTTACAATGAAAGGGAGAGCTCGTATGAGACAATTTATGATAAATGTCAGATTAGCTCTTCATACAGGAAAAGGTATGTTAGGATACTTATAGGGAAAGCAATACTAACTTTGCAGCTACAGTGTTAGGAAAGGTGTGAAGTAACCTTTCCAAGATTCATGGAATTCAAATGGATTGAAAGGCATGTCTTAAAGACTTATTTTTTTTATTGTTTTGACAGACAGAAAGAGACAGACAGAAGGGGGAGGGCCCAGAGCAGTCTCCATAGTTGCACGTCATTAGTTTTCTACATAGTTTCATTCCACAGGTGGGGTGGGGTCTTGCCCTGGTGAGATCTGAATTGGAGGCACTCCCCGGTTCAGCATACGGGTCCGCATGGGCCAGGGCTGGGATTCGATCCTTGGACCCCGGGGCTGCAAGATGAGCCCTCAATCTGTTGAGCCATCCTGGCTTCCCCGAAAGGCATGTCTTAATGTCAGATTTTGTGAATGAAAGATGTCTAATTAAGGAACTCCAAGTTGTGGTTTTTAGACATTAAGTGGATAAATTTGGGGTCAATGTCTAGGTAGTATCGTAATGGGGAAAGGAAAGCACATTAAAAGAGAGATTAAGGCTAGTTTTTTGAATTCCTAACTAAAGAATTCAAAAGGGTTTGGATTGACCCTATAGGAAGAGAGAGTAATCCGTAATTTGGTGGGGACAGAGGGGTTTTGGATAGGCCAGAGAAGTATATATATTTTTCTGCATTACAAGCTTCAATTAGTGTGGTGAACTTACATGGCTGAGTTGGAGACAGAAGTGATTAGAGGTAGGGTACCAGCCTGGTCAGTGATGGATGGACAGACTAAGGTGGGCTGGGTGCAAAGACACAGTATGAAGGGCACCATGTATTTGACACACACACACACACACACACGCCACTGTGTAGAACACAGCCCTTCAACCACATGCATTTCCCTTTAAAGCAGGTCTGTGGTTTTTGTGAGACCGTGAGATAAAGAAGTTTGCTTGAAATAGTGTCTTTTTTCCCTTTTGTTTTGTAATGTTAGTACCACATGTAGTTCTATATTCTCTGATGTCTGCTTAATTTACTTTTACTTTTCTTTTGCTTTTCCAGGCCCAGGCTGCAAGCACAAAGGAAGTTTGCTCAATCTCAACCGAATAGTCCCAGCACAACTCCAGTAAAGATAGTGGAGCCATTGCTACCCCCTCCAGCTACTCAGATTTCTGACCTCTCTAAAAGGAAGCCTAAGACAGAAGATTTTCTTACCTTCCTCTGCCTTCGAGGTAAGACTGTGTACAGGCCATTCCGTGTGGAGGGAACAGCCTAGGCGAGAGGAGAAACACCACTCGCTGGAATGGATGTGAGCTTTGGTCTCTGGTGCGCGGTTCTTTCAGTTCCCCAGGCTGCTTTGAGGTTGAGCTTAAAGTGAGAAATCCCACTGGGAGGGTAGTTGAGCCTTCATATTTCTCCTTTTGTATTCACTTGACTCTTAATTTCTAAGTGTAGAACACAACAGATTCACAGATTGAGGAGGTTTTTATGGGAATGGCAGGTAGAGAGGAGCATTAGAAAGCCATGAACTTGCAAAAGTCTCTTGGTGAAGTCAGTGGAGAAAAAGTGAACGGCAGGGAGAAGGGTCTTCGCTACCGGTGCTTAGCTTGAGGTTTAGGATCCCGTACTTAAAAAACAAAACATTTTGAAATTAAATTACAGCAAGATTTAGGCACAATGCAAAGAAGTGTTTTCTAAACTACTGGAGAGACAATTTGCGCCTGCTGTGCCATTGCTCCTTTATACATCAGTGTATGTTTTCCTCAAATAAGGACCATCTCCTGTAACCGTGTAAATTAGGACCTTCACAGTGATACGTGCTGCCATCCAGTCCTCAAGCCCCATTTCAAGTTGCTCCCAGTGCCTTGGTGAGGTCCGGGTTTGGAGCGGGAGGACCCAGCTGGGCATTGTCTGTTTACTCTGCTCACTCCAGAATGGTTCCTCTGATTTTGTCATTCATGACCTTGACCCTTGCAGATTACAGGTCAGTGATTTGGTAGCTTGGCCCTCCACGTGGGTTGTCTGACGTCTCCTCATTCTTAGGTAAGGGTTTTGCATTTGGGGCAGGAACATTGTTGTTGCCTGCTTTCCTTCTGTCCCAGTGAGTGCTGGTGACCACGTTGGTGCCAGATAAGGCTTGGTCATCCAGGCTTCTCCAGCCTTTGTGACTGATGAGTGTCTCGTTGGGAGGTTCTTTTAAACTCTTGTAAGTCATTTCTCATCAAACTCCATTTATTCCTTTTTTTTTTTTTTGCATCTCTGTGGACTCATTTCCTATTTTACTCAAAGGGTTGTAATCTATTACTGCGATTTACTTGGATGCTTAGATTGCTCTAGATGTCATCCGTGGGAGAGCCCCTTGAGGCTTTTTTTGTCCTCTTGACATGTCCCTGCCATCCCTGCAGCCTGGCTTCCTAGCACAACAGAATGTTCCCGGCCCGTCTTCTCCTTTCAGTCCCTCAGCCCTGGAATTGGCCACTTCTCCAAGGAGCAGTTCAAGTGACAGCATTCTTTAGAAGCCATGATCTGGGCTCGAGGTGTGCTGGTAGCTTTTGGAATCTGTGCACACCCATGCTCATTTAGTACAGCTCTGTCTCCGTGTACTAACGTGTCAATTAACACCAGCACTTCCCGTTTCAGTTTACTTAACCCCAAAGGGTTTGTTCTGGTTTTCTGTGTTGCACGTTGAACCGAGAAACTCGGCTCCAGTCGCCTGTACTGTGCTGTATTTCTTTCTTTGATCAGCCTTTTCTGGTGTGACCCGCCTCCCATCTCTGCTGCTATTCCTCCCGCCCCAGGGATCCCTTCTCAGCTCACTCGGTGCTGACACTCCTTGGTGGGCTGTCCCCACCGTGCTCGGGCCCTGACACCCCACCTGGGCCATCATGGTTGCGCCTCCCTCCCTCCCTCCCTCCCTGGTCGTTCTCACCGATTTGCTTTAGGCTGAACTATTATAAAAGGAAAATGAAGAATTAAGGTTTATGTTTGACATTATGGACCTTTGATTGTCTCAGAGACTCTCAGACATGAAGAAGACTAGTTAGATTTCAGGGAGAGATTTCCTAGCAGCTCGCGAAGCCCTCGGCCTTGACTAAAAGGGAGGTGAGAGAGACGTGGCAGGTGAACCTCCCACAGTTCACCTCCATTATTAAGTTTGGTGTAGCTCCTTGCCTCTGGTTTCTAGGTGTTGAGGATGCAGGTGGAACAGGAGGTGCAAGAACTACACATGGTGCATTGGCTGTAAAGGGTGAGAGGAAGAGAAAAGGGGAGAATGACCCACAGGCTGGGAGGCGGGATGTCATTGGTAATGGGGTGTGTGGGGCGGGGTGCTCAGAAGAACGACTTTTAAGTTAAAGGAATCTCTGAAGGGTCAACAGTGTCATTCATTAGCAGCAAGATGGTTCAGGTAAATTCTTAGTTCTCTTCTGGTTTTTTTTTGCCTTTGGCCATGCATCGCTTTTTAATGCAGTTGGAGCCAGATTTAACTTGGAGCCATGACATAACTATTTAATGTTCTGTAGCAAGACTCACTGATCTTGTTCCATAGGATGTCAGAAGATTGCTCTCTTGATTATGGAATTTAGTTGTAAAAGTGGTTACTGTGGACTGGGTGTGACTCATTTTTAGGGAGGAACGTGTGTTTGTTCCCATATGTGCACTGTTTTAAGAAGTCTGTGGTTTGGGAAGATGTGGAGAGGACGACCTTCCTTACAGAGGCATGCTTAATGACACAAGTAAATGGCATCTTGTGACAACCTTACCAGATCTCCAGCTTCGTTTCAAGACTAGACAGAAAGAGCCATGTCTTCTCATAGCCACAATGTATTTCTTTGAATTGTCAAGTGAAACACAAATTTTAATAAGTGAAACCTAGGAGATGTTTAAAACAATTTTGGAAAAATGCTCTTAGCCATCACAAAATGTATTCTTATTTATGAACCAGGCAATAAAATTGATTTTATTTCCGTTTAGCTGCAAATATATATACATTAAACATTTAACACTGATTGCACTCCTATGCTGTGTAGATCAGTGGTGTGGAAAGTGTGAAACATCTTTAGCTTTATTTAAAAAACCATGTTTTTGTAAGGTCAGGTGTGCTTCCCTGATCTGGCTTTAAACGCCCAAAATGATAGGTGATTCATATGGTACCTTCATGATCCCGGAAATCATATGGATTTGGTGGCATTAGCTGGCATATTTTCATATGTAATTGCTTGAGCTAACTAAAACTCCTCTTTTGAAGAGTACAAGGGTTAACTAGATGATCCCTGTTGTAGAGGTACTTTAATAATTTTCTTTCACTGTAAAATGAAGAACGATAAGGTATTAAACTTTTTTTGTCATAACAGTATTTGATGCTCCTCTTGGGAATATCAGCAGAAAAGACGGATATGTAGGAAAAAGAATAAATTCAAAATGCCCTCCCTTCAATCTAGAGATAACCACCTAGCTCCTCGGTGAGAGTATTTCTGAGCCTTCTACGTGCATATATGATACGGCTGACTTCCCCGAGGTGGGATTGCACTGCATTTTTATTTTGGCAGCCTGAGTTTCCAGTGTCACGGAAATTAGCAGTATCGCATAAATACCTGTCCCATTTTGCAAGTGTCTCATCATTTGTCGAGCTAATTCCTTATTTACGTTTCAATGTATTTCTCACTTTTTGATAACAACTGATGATGACTCATATCCTCACTTAAGTCTGCCTCGTCTGAAATCTTTTCAGGACATTTGACAGCTGGGAATCTGATTAACATTCTCATACCTGCATTCTAATCGTTTATTCTTTTGTGGTGTGGATTCCAACCCAAGCAGCGCTTGTCAGAGCTACCAGCCACGCTCAGCACCCAGAGCCCAGGCCCTGCCAGGCCCTGAATAACGTGGGCAGTGGAAGGAGTAAAGAAGGCAGCTTTTGTTTTGCTTTTTAGTATTATTATTAAAAAAATATAGCTAGCAGGCAACATCCTATCAGTCTCAGGTGTACACCGTCGTTATTCAGCATTTATACACATGAAGAAGTCATCGCCGTGAGTCCAGCAGCCACCTGGCTGTACACACTGTCACAGCATTATTGAATATATTCCTCGTGTTCCCCGTCACATCCGCGGCACTCACCTGTTTGTGCCAGAAATCTGGACCTCTAATTCCCCTTCACCGTCCCCACCTTTAAAAAATCTTTTCAGTTAAAGTTAACATCTGTTTTTATATTAATTTCTGGTGTTCAACATAGTGGGTAGACATTTATATAATCTTAAGAGGTGATCCCCCGGACACCTGGCATTATACATAGTTGTTGCAGCATCGTTGAATGTGTTCTCTATGCTGTACTTTTACATCCCGGTGACTATTTGAAACAAACAATTTGTATTTCTTAATCCCTTCCCCTTTTCCACCCAGACCTCAAACCCCTCCCATCTGGCATCCCATCAGAATGTTCTTAGTCTGTGAGTGTGTTGCGGTTTTGCTGACTTTGTTCTTTGGATACCACGTATAAGTGACATCACTCTGCACCCGTCTTTCTGTCTGCCATACTCCACTCGGCACAGTGCCCTCCGGGCCCATCCACGCTGCCGCAGACGGCAGAACCCACTCCCATCCATGGCCAAGCAATATTCTGTTGTATACTTTATTCATCCATCAACGGACACCCCAGCTGCCCACACACCTTGGCCATTGTAAACAATACAGTGTTTGGGGTTTCTTCTGGTAAATACCCAGAAGGGCGATTATTGGGTCTTTGTCTCTTGTTATAGCCTTTGTGTCCCATCCCATTCCCCCCCCCCCCCCCCCCCCCCCCCCCCCCCCCCCCCCCCCCCCCCACACACACACGATTTCGTTCCACACAGGTGGACGGGGGCTGCACAGGGCAGGAACTGGGCTGGGGGCCTCCCACATGGGAAGCGCACCCCAGCTCAGCATATGGGTCTGCACAGGCTGGGACAGGAACTCAATCCTTGGTCCTGGGGCTGCAAAGTGATTGCTCAACCGGCTTGAGCCATCCTGGCGATCCCTAGCCTTTGTTTTAAGTTCTGTTTTGTCTGAGGTAAGTATTGCTACCCCAGAATTTTGTTTCCATTTTCAGAAATATCTTTCTCTATCCCTTTCAGTCTGTGCTTTTCCATCTGAAGTGAGTCTTGGGCAACATATGTTGGAATTTTGTTTTCTTATTCAGCCACCGTCTTTTTTTTTTTTTAAAGATTTATTTTTGTTTTTGACAGAGAGAAAGAGAGAGAGAAAAGGGGGAGGACCCAGAACAGTCTCCATAGTTGCACATCATTGGTTTTTCCACATAGTTTCATTCCACAGGTGGGTGCGGGGCTGCACAGGGCAGGAACTGGGCCGGGGTCTCACCCCGGTGACAACCGAACTGGGGCCACTCCCCAGTTCAGCATATGGGTCCACACGGGCTGGGGCCGGGATTCGATCCACGTTCCCCGGGGCTGCAAAGTGAGCACTTGACTCACTGAGCCATCCTGGCTTCCCCACCCTGTCTTTTGATTGGAGCATTTAATCAATTTCCACTTAAAGTAATTTTGGATGGGTATGTATTTAATTGTCAGTTTATTATATGTATTCTTTTCTTTAAAGAAGTCCCTCTACCATTCCTTGTAAAGCTGGTTGTTGGTGATGAACTCCTTTAGCTTTTTCTTGTCTGGGAAGCTCTTTGATTCTGAGTGATAGCTTTGCTGGGTAGAGGACTCTTGGTTGTAGGTCCTTGCTTTTCATCACATTGACTATTCCCTGCCAGTCCCTTCTGCCCTGCAAAGTTCCTGTTCAGAAATCAGCTGACAATCTTCCGGGAACGCTCTTGTAAGTAACTAGTTGCCTTTCTCTTGCTGCTTTTTGGATTCTCTTTGTCTTTAACCTTTGGAGTTTTAATTGTGACGTGTCTTGCTGTGGGCCTCTTTGGATTCATCTTGTTTGGGACACTCTGCACTTCCTGGGCTTCTCTTTTTCCTTCACCAGGTTAGGAAACCTTTCAGTCACTGTTCTTCAAATAGGTTCTCAGCCGCTTGCTCTGTCTTCTGGTACCCCTGTGATGTGAATGCTGTCATACTTGCTGTCCCAGAGGTCTCTTAAACTGCCCTGAATTTTTTTTTGGATTCTGTCTTTCTTTTTGTGGTTCTGATGGGGTGTTTTCTGCTACCTTGTCATCCATGTCACTGATTTGATGATCCGGTTGCTTCAGCTGGTCTGCTGGTGATTCCTTGTAGTGCATTCTTCGTTTCAGTTAAGGGATTGTTCATTTTTTCAACTGGTTCTTTTTTGTGGTCGAAGAAGGCAGTTTTTAGTAAGCTCATTGCTTACAAGAAAGATTCTGGCTGCAGAAACACCACCGAAGGGATCAGATCGAAGACCTGGAAGCGGTGCTTACTGCCGAGAGTTATGGAACCGTCCTTTTCTCCATTTCCCAGCAATTACCGGTCTCGGCACTAATTTGGAACATGGAAGAGAATGAATCTTGAGATATGGAGGGAAAGGCAGCGAATGGAGTTCTTGGAGTCTGCCAGCCCTTCTTCCCACAACTCTTCTCAGTACCTTCATGGAAAACCTTGGGTGGGAGGGGAAATCCTCGATACCATTTCTAACACCGGGATTAGTACTGATGTGTAAACACACTAGCCAGTCAGTCATTCGGGGATAAGAAGCTTTAGAGATTTAAAAAATGTGTTTTAAGGCACTCAGACCTTTCAGCTAAGTTCTTTTCCTGTTTAATATGACCTAAAATTTCTAAAGGAAAGGAGAGTGGAGTGAATAGTGCTGCCGGGCCTGCCGTGTTTGCCTGCAGTGTATTTATCTTTAAATAGCTCTTTGAAAAGGGGGTCCACATGTCTCCTGCCAGAGGCATAATTAGTATCTTTCGCTGGCACATGTGGAGAAGAGGGGGAGGGGGTGCGTGCCCATGCGACATGCCGTGATTGGTACCATCGCTGCCTTTTCTGTCACCAGTTTCGTTATTCTTAATGAGTTCTGTCGTCTTCTCTTTGTTCTGACTATGTTTATTAACAGATTAAAAAGCTTAACACAGTAGAGCAGTGGCAGGTTAAATGATTCTCTTATTTACATTTTTCTCTTTATGGGGCTCTGCAAACAAGGTAGATTCCCAAGGAGGATTCCTGAAACAGCAGCTACACACCTACATGCAGTTTGTTCTTCTGAGTGTGGGTGTCAACAGTTCAGCACAGTTTCGCTGGATGAAGAGAGCTTAGGGGGTGTGGGGTGGGGGTGGGGGGGGTGGAGGATTCCTTGTCAGGAACCTCACTGTCAGCCCTCGTGAAGCTGTGCTTTCTGTTTGGGCACTGCCTGCCTTTTGTTTCACAAGTCTTGGAGAATCTTCAGCTATCGGCTGTCATTCAATTGCTAATTAATTCAGCAAGCCTTTATTGGATCCTTTTTATATGGTAGACACCTAGAAAACAGAGATTGGAAACAGGAAAGCAGGCCCTACTGGTGTGGTAGGCGAGAGACCATAACAGTAAACACGTGAAAATGCCAGGGCGCCCTATGGTCCGTGCGAAAGCGGCCCTCTGCTCAGGGCCGCCTGGGGTGTGCAGAGAGAAGGGACACCAGCTGGCTTTGCAGAAAGGGAGCTGGGCTTGCAGGAGCCCTGAAGGCAGGAATGGGTTTAGGGTGTTTCTTGAAAGGCTCCCACTTAAAACAAGTAAGTTTTATGTGTCTGTCGCATGCTGTGGGCCCTGGGCTAGAAGAAGTACAGACACCACTGAGGTTCTTCAGCCGAGAGAGGTGACTTAATATGCCTCACCCTGTGTTTCGATCGATCTGGCAGCTAATCCGAGAGAGGGGACTGAGGGTACAGGGATGCCATGGGGGAAGCCGGCAGGAGGCTGAAGTCCGGTGGGGGCAGTTGGCATAAACTGCTCAGCCCACGTCTCCCTACTTATAAGATGGGAGGGCAGGCATCTGCAGCCCACAGTTGCTGTGGAGTTTAAGGTAATGGGCGTGAAATGGGCCCAGACTGTGTGTGTGTGGCAGCCAGCCCAGTTCACACTTATTCACTATTTCCCAGTGAGTTCAGGAGGGTTTGATTTTAAGTTTAGGTGGAACAGTCTAAAAGACCAGTGAATAGATTGCTGGTTCTGCAAGAGCGGTATTTTTCCTGAAGACAGTTGCTGCCTTTATTGGCCGGGAGTATGTGCTTTGATAGAGGACTGGCTTTGGGTATTGAGGATGACAAATTCTAAGTAGGGCAAATGCAAAAAGCCTGGGGTGATTTAGAGGTCACCAAATGGAGGGGGATTAACCTGCTAATAGAAAGCAATTAAGTAATCCTCCAATTGCAGGGAACACTATGGTGCTAATAATGAACTTCCTTGAGCAAAATGGGAATGCTTTACATTATAGAAACTCTTTGGGGAGGACGGCTCTCAGTCCCCCAGTGGCACACAACTTTATTTTTTTCATAGCTCCTTCTGAATGCAGTTGCATCTTAATTTTTGAGGAAGGTAACAATGAAAGTGTAGTTCAAAATAGTGTTCTGTCGTCCTCAAGGCTTTCACCGGCCACCTCTTTTCTCCAATCCAGACGGAGTCTTATGCTCCTCACATGCTTAGTTTTCCAGTAGAGTCTGTTAACTTGGCAGAGTTTTGCTGAGCAAGGGATTTCTTTGCCAGGGGAGTTTATCAGACTAGTTAGGAAGAAATATGAAACCATGGGATTCGTAAGCGCTGGGGAGGGAAGGACGGATCCCTTTTAATTGTCCTGTGACCTTGATTCATCATTATGGCTCCGTGACGTTGTGCTCACAGGGCTGGTCCTGTTCCTGCAGAGCTGGCCCCCGTCCAGGCTCTGCTGTCCCCGAAGATGAAGCAGGCTCAGCTCACCTTCCTCCAGCACGGCTGCTGGCACGCCAACCTCTGGCCTCCTTACTGTCTAGAGCTTCCCATAGTCTTCCCAGTCCTTTTGGAAATCCATTTAGAGAAGGTAGATGGGTAAAAAGCACCTTTTAGTCCTGTTCTGCTTGCCAAGTACCTCACTGGCTGCGGAGGAATCATTGTATAGCACTCAAGTCATCAGTTTCCGTGTCCCAGAGGCAAGGTGATGCTTCCTCCCATTGTGTCCCTGTGACCATTGAGCTCTGCATGGTGGAGAGCACAGACTTCAGTGCTCAGAGCATGGCTGTGTGGCCTTGATGGAAGTTGTTACTTAACTCATTCTACTTCTGCACTTGATGTAGAAGCTCTGTAGGTTGACCGCATTGTGGTGCTGAATGGTGTGACTTGGGCATTCATTTGAGATAAAGTGATCTTGGAGACTTCATTGACTGGATGTGTATATATGTTTGTGTATGTTTTATGCAACAAAGATTGTACAGGGAGTATTCTAACTGTTCATTAAAAGATACTTCTCCCATGGCTGTTGGCCAGGCCAGCATGCGAATCCACATTGGGAGGGAAAGGGCAGCTCATTCCTGCCATGTGAGGGCCCTTGCAGGTGGAGTGCGTGCCCTGACAGGGACTTCCTAAATGTGGGATTGGGGAGGCGCAGGCCGGTGCCCATGGGTTGTGACTGAAGAGGAGTGAGGCCAAGGAAAAGACAGGGCCATGCTGCGAGGGGTCTTCCCTCACCCCTCCTCCTTCCTTACAGACGACATTTGTGGGACTGCAGGTGTCCAGCTCACATGGCTTTACCCCACACTGATGCCCAACTTGCGGGAATTCTAACTGTTGAATTCATGTTGTATTTCCACACCTCCCTGGATTATTGCCACCAACAGGCTTACTTTCCCATTCAGGAAAGCAGATAGGAAATTGCTTGTGCTCTTACCTGTGCAAACCTATAGTCTGAGTTTATAGTTGAGAGTTTCTGTCATGGAAGCCATGGATTAGCCAGATAATGTCCCTTAAGTGTGAGTTGCTGATAGTGCTTTTGTGTGTGTGACCTGCCGCTTTTGGGGTCCTCCCAGTGTTATGGGTAAAGACATTATGCTTATTGTACAGATAAGTAAGCTGACTCTCACGAGACAGGTAAGCATGACTGCGTCGCTGATGCCCCGTCCTAGATTTTTGGATTTTCTGTGGAATCCTTTTCAGCGATGGGCATTCTTATTTGCTGTAGGCACAGGACGGGCACCTTGCACAGGCAGCCCCCGCCCGCCCACCGCCCCCATGAAGCATGGGGTTTGTGACGTGTTTGGCCTTTGCCCTGGGTTCCCCAAGCCGTCCTGCGCATAACCCTGATGGTGCCAAAAATGACTTGAACTGGATGTTTTAAAATTTGACTAATTTTCATAATTACTTGTAAGTGGCATGGTGGGCTGCCTGGAGAATGGAGATAAGTCGTTTAAGTCCTAAGTGGGAATCACTTTAAAGGAAATAGAAGCACACGAGCCTCTGGAAATGGCAGGTGATCTTGGGGCGTGTGGATGGAGGGGGCTGGAGTTCGGGAAATCCTGTGATCAGTTCTTTCCTTGTAAGTTGTAAAGGCCAACCTGGAAGAGACGGAGAGACTGCCGTTCAGATTGTGACGGCTGTGCCGTAGCCCCTGGGACACATTGTGCCAACGTGCAGGTGCATGAGTGCAGACGTCTGGTGGGCGTGCGTGGTCACCGGTGCCTAGCACTCGGGACGTACAGAATTGTTGCAACGGCTTTTTTTCTGTGACTGCAGTTTTGGTTGGATGAAGCTTTCCTCTCCTCTAACCCAGGACATCAGTGAATAATTACGCCTCCGGCCCCTGACTCAGCCCCTCCCGGTGCACTTTGAAGTCTTGGTTTTCGGTTTACTATGATTGCAGGGCCTGATTACTTCTCATTCTGTTTGTGTGTCCTAAAGATCAGTCACGAACATGCCAACTCAGTGGGCCAGCCCAGAGTTTATTAGGTCAAGCGACAGAATTTGACTCCCCCAGCTCAATGACAGCCACAGGGAAGCCCTTTAGGGTCTTTCCAAATAGCACTGAGCTATGTTTAGCTTGTTAAGATAAAGAACTGCTCAGGGGAGGGAAGATAGTGGGAAGGAGGGCTTGTATGTGTACATGATTCATGGAGAAGGATCCAATTTTATAGAAACCACAGCCCAAATTAGAGAAAGCAAGCTCTTGGATTAAGATGATTTCTGTTGTGGTTGTAACATACCACAGTTTGATTTTTGTCCAGATGAAAACATTTGGTTTTCACTTCAGTAAATATTGTGGAGACGTTGCCAGCTAATTCTGAAAAGTAATGAAATACGGCTTTGGCAAAGCACAGATGCGTTCTCTACTCCCAATTCCACGTATCTGATCCAAGTTCAGATTTTTTTTTTTTTTTTCACATTTGCTAATGTACTTGAATAATCAGGATAGAAAATCTGCCTGTAGTTTTAATAGAAAACTCTATACTAACTATGTTTTTATAATCTATTGGTTATAGATCCCCCCGCCCCCATAAAAACCCACACGATCCATCACCCTCTTTAAGACACTTCTCTGCTGGTTTCTGCAGTTGCTAAAGGAGACGTAAGATGTAATTCTGCGTGATGCGGGCTTCTCTCGCTGTCATGAATGGGGCTTCTACCTCAGCTCGTCCTCGACAGGGAGAGTCTACCCTGAGCTCAAAACAGGCCTGCCGTCCCCCTCTTTGCTGGTGTTGGGCAGGGGGGTGGTAGGCGAGCCCAGCTGTGGAAAGGGGAGGCCACTTTTTAAGAAGAAGCAGTTTCAAGTTGGGAGTTAAACCTCTCCCTATTTTCTCTTCCTGTTATTTTCACCCCTGTAACTCCGTTCCTGTTTTTCTTAATGCTGGACCCACAGTGAGCTTTTCAAAATGTTTGCCTCATCTGACATTTGGAGGAAAGACGTTTTCCTCATAAATTTTCTAGAGGTGAAACTTTACCTCTTATGTGCCCAAGATCTATTAGGTTGCAAAATATTTTTAATGAAAAACACTTTTCTAATACTAAGTATTAATTTTAATTTTATTGACCTCAGCATCAGTATGACTTACATACAAGGAGAGTCCAATGTTGTGGCTTCCCTGAGCCACATTGAAAGAAGAATTGTCTTGGGCCACACATAAAATACACTAGTACTAGTGATCGCTGATGAGCTTTAGAGAAAAGAAATAAAAAAGAAAATCTCATAATGATTTAAGAACGTTTACAAATTTGTGTTGGGCTGCATTCAAAGCCGTCCTGCACGGTGAGTTGGAAAACTTGATCTAAGTAAGCTAAGAAGGAAGAAAGAAATGCATGCTCCACATGGATGTAGTAACTAGCTTTGGCTTCTCCCATGCCTTCTCTTTTATATATCTGAGGTCGGTGCATAGTTATTTTCTAGGTATTAGCATATCACAGTCAGTGTTTCCCTTCACCCCGATTATGAAATACGAGATGATCTTACTGGTTCTGTCTGAAAGAAAGAAGCCGCTTTTGCAGTGCTGTGGTTTTTCCGTTACTTTGCAAATGTACGTGCGCGGAGTGGGGCGCAGGGATCTTAGAGCGGTACAATAGCTACATGGTGACAGGCCTTTGGAACCCGCAGCCTTAGGTTCTGTAGGACTTAGTCTCTTGTGATTGCTTCAGTTTGACTATGAGGTTAAAGGGGATGTACGGGTAGGAGGGCACCCAGGAAAGTACTGGAGGCCTCTTCTGGGGAGAAGCCACTCCTGTTGAACAAAGCCTGGAAGGGGACAGTGAGACCATCCCCAGTGGGGAGACTTGTTCCTGGTGAGTGACACCTGCCAGAGGGGACACCTGATGCAAACCTGGTATTTGAACTGAGGGTATCCTCTTGCCTCTTATAATTAGCCACTCTCCCCACCTGACGTTCACTCACTGTTACTGAGCAATGATTTGCTCCCTCCGCTGTCCCTTCTCTCAGGAGTTTTCCTTCCCTTTTCCACACTAGACTTCTCCATTCCTCATCTGGTTTAAGAACCTTTCATTACCTTTTCCTGTGGGTCTGCACCAACATGTCAATCACCGGAGTAGAACCTACATCACCGATTCGTGGAGGGCAATAGGCTTTTGTCACCTGTGCCCCCATCCTTAGAAGAAACTGTCCTTTCTGACTACAGTTCCATCAGAAGGACTTTGTGTGCTTCTCTACATTCTGGTCTGAGAGCAAGCCCCTCAGAACACCTCCCTGCCCCCATTCTGTACTGGCCTCTTCTCTGACTTTCTTTTAAAATACCTAGCCAGTTGCATCAGTTAATTTATATTTACTGAGAAGCTGTTAAAACAGATCCATTCATAAAATCGGTTATTTGCTGCTTTTTGTTGAAGAAAACACCCGGTACTCTTTATTTGGGATAGTAACAAACTTTGGGTGCTAAACTGCGCTTCTAGACATTTTCCCCCATTTTAATTCTTCGGAATATAAACTTAACGTTCTCTCCTTGTTGCTTCATGCTGCTTATCCAGGGTTTTGAGATTTTCTAAAATACCCTCAATGGATACTTTTACTGTCTCATGTGTCCCATGTAGGTTTTATTATCTGATTATCTGAAACACTATTGTTTGAGTCATCCTTTTTCCTCTTTTCACATTACTCCAAATGGCCTCAGTTGGAGTTTACTGCATTTTCTGCTGAGAGAAAGAGGAAGATGGCTGGAGGGGTAACGACTTACTTCCTTAACGGTCCAACAGAGGGCAGTAGCTCTTCCAAAAGTACTCAGTTGTTGCTGGTGAAATTATTTTTGGATGTTAGCAACCTCTGGTCCCACACAGTATGCCAGTGAGTTGACTGATCTCCTTCTGAACTGTCATTATCTGATCACGGAGACCGATGTTGTCCTCTAGAACATTGAACTTATTTCCTGGTGTTGCTGCTATCGTAGGTTCACACATGAAAACATTTGGGAATGAGGCAATTAAGCATAAGCAAAATTAGAGATGGGAGTTCTTACATAGATGGGGAGGATATTTTTTTATTTTAATCTTGTACTTTAGTGTTGTGCAGGAATTTATTTTAATAATCTTACATTGCTGTTAACCTGACCATAATATCAAAGTAGCCTCCAAGTATATTATGATTTTTGGAATCAGTATCTGTCATCCACCCCATTTGAATATAAGACCAGCTCAGCTACCTGATACATACAACTGCTATTATATATTTTGTTTTTACCACTTTATTTTCTCTGATGGTCTTTTCTTTCATTAAATTTGTTTGTTTACGCTCATATTTATTTAGCTAAAGGCATAACCCAGAATAGGTTTGTCCTCAACACTGGTTAGATGTTTTTATTGTATTAATTTTTTTTTCTTGCTCAGTTCAGTCTTTGGAGGCCCCCACCCTGCTCCCACCCCCATTCAGATGAAATTAAAATTTCTTTGAATTGGTATGTTTGGTGACTGGCATCCTATCCCTGCTGGGGGAGTTTTGCTTGAAATCTGTTAAAAGGACACAGATGGAGTTCTATTTCCTGTGGGATATTTGAAAACTCAATTTAAAATGGCAGTAGAGATAAATAGCTTTGTTTTGTCTGCTCAGTCATGAGGATTTGGTTCATAACAACGGTCTGTCTTTGTAGCGCTCCCGGAAGGAAAGGGGTGAGCGTCCAGGCCTGTGATTCTGAGCCCTCTTTCTTAAACCTCCCAGGTTCTCCCGCGCTGCCCAACAGCATGGTCTATTTCGGAAGCTCTCAGGATGAGGAGGACGTCGACGAGGAAGACGAGGAGACAGAAGATGTCAAAACAGCTACCAACAATGCTTCATCTTCATGCCAGTCCACGCCCAGGAAAGGAAAAACCCACAAGCATGTTCACAATGGGCATGGTAGGTTTAGTCCTGATTTGGGGCAAAAAAAGATAAAATGCAAAGCTTTGGGGAAAAGAGCTGGAGTAGCTCCATCTGTTGAGAAGATGATGAAGCTGCGCAGCTGGTTAATGGGGAAGCCAGTTCTGGATACTTCTCGGAATGTAAGACCCTTGAGGGCCAAAGAGATTACTACCACCATGTATAGTCAAGGGTATTCAAGGTGAATACATTGTTAAGATGAGTGTAGGTATTATGTGGTGGAGGTGATGATAAATGCCATAAGAGCTGCAGCTAAATAGGAAGCTGAAAAGGGAGAGATTCCATTGAATTGGAGGTGGTTAAGAAGAATTCATGAAGAAACTTTTGTGTCTAGCTTATTGTTACTGTGATTTCAGCAGGTGGAGCTAATGCAAAAAGAAGCTTTATTCAGCACAACATAAATGCATATGTATTATGAACCAGACTGGCTTTTCCTCAAGTGCTGTAGTGATTAGGAGGAGGGATAGGATGAGAGGTGGGATATCAGACAGAGGGAACTATTAAGTTGGCTTTAGTGGGAAGTGCCCAGTGGTTTTTCAACAGGGAAGCGACTTAATTGGAGATGCGTTCTGAGGAGATGAAGCTGGCCTTGATGGTGGGGACTACATAAAGGGAAATGACTTGGTGGAGGAAGCACAGTGGAAGGCTGTAATTGTAGGCGATTACCTGGTCAGAGGTCACAAGGGACTGAAAGTTGGTTGTGACAATACGAATGGGGCGGGAGGGGGGTTAGAAGTACAGAAAGGAGGAGGTACAGAGCTATGGCAGGGGTAGCGTTGAGGGGACTTGGTTATAGATTGAACTAGCAGGGGGTGGGGAGAGAGGAAGTAAGTGAAGCAGTCAGTGACTGTGGCTGTTTCCTGTTGAGCTACCAGGTGCTCTGCTGGTTATGTTTTAAAAAAGATCCCCAGACCCGATCCGGCAGGGAGCCGCTGTGTGCAAATGGCAGAGAATCAGTGCTGTCGATAAGTGATTGAGGCCAAGAAAAATGTGTGTGTGTGTCTTTTTCCTTCACAGCTGTGCACTGAGCTACCACAGGTCTTTCTGGACTCAATGGGAAATAGCGGTTCAGGACAAACATTGCTTATACACGATGGGAATTTGTGTCCGCCTCTTATTATTGTTGGACATTGCGACTTTGCCGGTTTAATGATCATCTTTCCCACCTCTTATGGCTATTTTTAGGTGGCCTGTAAATACAGCAAAGACATGACCTCCCCTTTTAAGGATTTTCAGTTTAGTTGGGGAAATGGGATTAATAATCCCAGTGCCTAATATGAAAATGGTGATTTATTTTGAACCTTTCAGGGGAAAGCTTTTCCCCTGCATTATGGTCTTCTGTTTGATTTGGAATACAGGTATAGGTGTAGACGTGAACTTTTTAGGAAAACTCAGGCACTGAAATTCCACATAAATGGTGGAAGGTGCAATGCTGCCTAGTTTTGTGGACTTGGTGGTACCAGTATGGGGTCGAGGGTGTTCCTCCAGGTTAACTGGGAACCACAGTTAAGAACATGTGGTCTGCTGAGCGGGAAAACGAATTCAGATGAGGAGAATTGGAAACTGTTGGTGATTGTAAATGTGGAAATAAGATGGACTAGATGGAGTTCAGAATGATTCCTCTAGCAATCCAGGGTTCGGTCTGAAATGAAAGGAGACATGATGAGAATCCAAGGATCCCAGCCAGGAAACAGCTGATGAGAGGTGGAATTTAAGAACAAATAGCAGTTTGTGCAAGAAACATTTTGAAGCAAAATGACCAGCTTTTCACAACTAGCTGGAGAGGCAGGGCTTGAAGGTAATAGGACAAGGATTAGAAAGGGAATTGAGTTGAGGGTGGCCGTGATCTTTATCATCTATCGAGTTTCCAGTGGTGGTGAAAACTGGAGAAGAGACTGGAAATTCATTACCATGGAACTTCTGGTTGAAGTGGTCAGAAGGAGTGAGCTTTCTGAGATAGAATTTCAGCAAGAAGGGAGACTTGCAGGGATATTCATTGTTACGTTTTCATTCTTGAAGGTACATAATCTTGTGGTTTTACTTTTGGATTAATATGAATCAAGAGTGAATAGTAACAGAACGTGAAGTCAGACTCCTGTCTGTGAGTCTGTCTCTCTATAATGGACATTTCCTGAGGCCTGTGTCAGCTGCTATTTCTCATTCTCTCACTGTGGTTGAGGGGGTGACGTCACCAGTCCTATGAATCAGGGGAACTCATCCAGTGTGTACTCGTGAGTTGCGGTTGGGTCCTACACACTTTTCTTTTTCCAGCTTGTTTGAACGTGCTGATTCATTAGACAACTTTCTCATAGACTGAAGTTCCAGTGTCAAAATTACCATCTTGCGTGTGTGGATCTTATTATCTTTAATTTTCTTCTTACACGAGTTGCAGGGTGATGGCGTGAAGGGGCCATGGATTGGCAGCATATTACAGGGAGTTACAGGCAGGGGTGGGATGAAGGTGAAGGAATTGGTGGAACTCTCATCTCAGACGAGAGGGTAGCAGTTTTGCATTGGCCACTGTCATCGTAAAGACAGAACAAACGCTGGCAGCAATGCATGGCAGCTACAGGTCGTCTTTCCTGTTTTGCTTTTACTGAGACCCATTTCTTCATAAATGTAGAGCAGAACTCCTTTGCGATTCATCGCAATGGGAATTTGCTACAGGTTCCCATCAGTTATAAGAAGGGGACATTTGTGTCCATGTGATACATGACATACCACATTTCAGTGTGACATGTGACAGCGGAATGAAGCGGATACTCCTACAGAGAAGGGTTCACTTGCGATAGAAAATTCTTGGACGGAAGTAAACAGAATGTGTTTACCTGCTTTGTCCACCTGGTCTTGGGCCAGTGGTTTTATCTTTAAATAAAGTGGGCGATAGGTGATTATGTGCATGAGAAGCATGCGAGACCCCAGGCGTTTCCAGGACCTGCCCTAGCCAACTGTTCTGTCTGCGGTTCAGAGGAGGCTTCTGTGTGTGCAGTTTGGGGGCGCACCTGCAGAGCTCCAGGCTTGACTAGATTTGTGAGGCGCCGGTACCTCGTGTCCCAGGGCACCCGAGCTGGGCCTGGGAACGGTTGGACTTGACACTCCCCAGAATGGGTTCGAGGGTCCTGCCAGCGACACCCGAGACATCAGGAGACCCGTGAGCTCTTGCCCTGTGTCTTGAGCTTCCCCTGCCCCTCACTTCCCACTCTGATTTTGGAGGGTGCCTCATGAGCATGAGAAAAACAAAAAGAATCATTCTTGAGAGCCACATATGTTCTCTGTCTGTACAGCAAGAGAAGTCTGGGTGCTGTTTCCCTCCCTGCCATGCCTCATTTTCCAGAATATAAAAACCCAGAGACCGGTTATCTCCCATTTCCTCCTTATTGCTGACTTGGGTGAAGATTGAGCAGGGGTTAAAATAGGTTTCTAACAGGACTGACCTGGAGGAGAGGGTCTAATAATTGTGTGGTCAAGCCCGTCCTCAAAACTGCTGACTCTCACACAAGAAAATGAAGAGTGAGCTGCTTCTCCCGACAGCGTTTCTTTTCTTGCATCTCCCTACTTTGCTGGAGATGGTGGTCTGTGTCTGGAAATTTAGTAACATCTGTATTCTCCCCCAGGATCATCCCTCACTGAAATGTGGGGTAAGAAATGGACAGAAAACAAATACGGAAAAACCAAAACTATTTACGGGAGCACTTTGGCCAAAAACCCTGACGAGGCTGCATGTTTAGGAGAACAGTTCTATGTAGGCTGGGTGAGCTTGAAGAAACTAGAAACCAAACTGCCAGCGGTGTCCCATTTTATCTTGTTTCTCCCCCAAAAACGGGAACCTGAGTGAGGCAGCAGGGGTTCCCTGCGGAGCAGGAGCTGGGAGGGGACGCGTCCTGCGGCTGACCCTGCGATGCTGGGCTGCAGCCCGTGTCTGATTGGGCCTGTCCGTGACAGCACTCACGTTCCCGGGGGTGGGCGTCCCGACCCCAGTCATTTCCTGCAAGAGCCTGGTATCCCCAGGCAGATGCTGAGTTTCGCGGACATTACAGCGGACTCTAATGCTATCATTTATAATCCACTGGAGCATCCTAATGGAAATGGATTTGTTTATTAAAATAACATGGTCTGAAATGACGTGGACAGCATCATGCATGCTTTTAGCTTTGGGTTCACACTCAAGGGTCACAATAACAGGGCCTTCAGCTACTTCTATTTCAATAGCTCTTCAGAGTTTCTGAATACTCTTACATATACAGAACCTCAAATGATCCTAACGATGGAGCCATTAGGTAATCAACATCTGGGAACAAAACAACACAATCAAAACACTGCTCTGTGGGTATTTATGTTATAAGTTGGTATTTGAAATGACTTCGCTTTTGAAAAGTTCTGACAACCGGTTTTTTTTTTCCAGTGGGATAAGTGAGGTGTGGACCAGAGGAATTAACACATTCGTTTGGAATGAGTTTGGCTTTGCTTCTTCCTCAGCATTGTCCTGATGGTGGGTGATGCATCCGTCATCCTTTGCAGGGGACCCGGGGAAAGTTCATTGCCCACATCAGCCCTGTATTGTATGTTCTTCAAATCCTTCTTTGCACTTGTGAACAATGGAAGCACTAGCAGAGACATTGTTCCTCTCTCTGCTCATTTCATTCTGAACGGGGACATTTCTCAGAAGACTTTTTAAACATGTTATTGGACTCCCAGCTGGAATGATTTAATTGCTTTTGGATTCACACCAGGGGCATGTTGTGTAAGGGCCAAGAAGCAATCATTTGGATGAGTTTGCCGCGTTCCTGCTCTGGGGTTGCCTTCAAGGTACATTCAGACCTATCTGTCAGGGTGGGCGGGCCCAGGGTTCCACCCATCACCCTGTGCAGTGAGTGGGGGAGGGGTGCTCTCTAGCTGACAAATGCTTTTTTCTTTAATGAATGTTTTCATGGGATACTCTCTTTACTTCTTTTTAACCTCTGGCAACTGAATTTGTTTTCCTGTTGAGGCAAGTGAAGATTCCAAAAAGTTGGAATATGGGCAGGGAGCATGTTTTTTAAGAGCAGGAGAACATGTAGAGTCAGGTTATAAAGTATCAGTGCCTAACCATCCACCACTTTTGCACATTGGGCTGCTTGGCGTAGTTGTTGAGAGCATGACTCTGGCTCTTCCCATTATGGCTGCAACCTTGGGCAAGCCTTCTGTGTTTTAATGTTCTCACCTTTAAAGAAGAGATAACTGGAGCCTTTTTCATGGGAAAAAGCTAAGTGAGCTAATGGCTGTTAGAGCAGTTGTGCCTATTAGCTGCTATCATTAACACCCCATGTGATTGAAAAGATCTAGAAGCCTGGGACAGCCTTGCTATCTATGAGAGAATCCTGAAAAGTGAGTTTAAATGCCTAGCACACAGTGAGGGCCGTCTGAGAGGTGACTGCTACCGCTGTGGGTGTGTGACATTATCAACTGCACCAGAACGGGCTGTTTCGAGAGTGGTAGAAGTCCCCAGTAACACCTGTCCATTGTGTCATCGGCCTGTCCCCAGTTCTCATTTTCCTTGTGTATTTTGTCCACTGAGCCACACAAGACCTTCAGGACACACACAACGTAGGACGGTGGGCCAGCATCCCTCAGAATTCAGTGTGTGCATAGGTCTCTTCCTGGGAAGGTCGGAGCCCCTCCTCTGTGGTGAGGTGGCTCATGTGGACTTCAGTGACACCAGCTGGGCGATGTTCCTCGGGCGGAAGAGAAGCTAGGTCTTCCTAAGCAGGTGTCATTGGGTCGTTATTCAGTCTCTTTAAATCAGAGTTTTCCTATTAGTCTTTCCTATTAGGGTTAGGGAAGGAGGAGAATGGTAGAAGACTTCTAAGGTCATGGTGTTTCATTTTGGGGTGATGAAAATGTTTTAAGTGTGTAGAATGGCAATGACTGAACAGCTCTATGAATATGCAGAAATCCATTGTATGGCATGCATTCAATGGACAAATTTCATGATATGTGCATTCTAGCTTGTTAAAGATAAATAGAAGTCTCTTAGGACTAAATGACAGGTGCATAGTGCCTGGCAATTGGTGAGTTCGCAGGAAGGTGGGGGCTGGCTGCTGTCCTATCATGGGGTTCATGCCCCATGGTGCTCATCTAAAGAACTCTAATGCCCTGCAGTTGTGAATAAACTCATATCATGTGTTAAGTCTTAGAAATCCTAATCAACTTTATTGTCCATGGTTGGCTGGGATATGTTTCTTAATTGCTGAGCTGTTCACCAAACTCCTCAGTATTTAATATTTTCAGCTAAATTCTTAAAGAATTTAGGAAGAATTTAAGAATTTAGAATTCTTAAGGATTCTTAAGGGATCTTTAGTCACTTGGGAAGTTGCACTTTTCCCAGAGACTGTAAAATGTGCAGATAGAATTTTTGAAAGTCATTTGCTTCCTGGCTGGAGGGTGGGTGGAGGTATATGTGATAGAATAGTGGATCCACAATATTTGGAGAACTTGAAAACAGTCCTTATTGCAATGCAGATAGTTGTGTATTTACTTTGTACTTCTGAAAATTGCCAGTTCTTCTATAATTGACTGTATGTATGGGGTACCTTCCAGTGTCACGCCTTTTCCAGGTGTTTCTTTCCCAGTATGTTGTGAATCGTTACAGCTAGAGTCATTTATTTCAGATATGGCTAGCCTTGTAGACCTCATCCGCCTGAATACAGGGTTTTGTGAAACCCCAAACTGCAAATCACTTTATTCACTTGTCATTCATGAGTTCATCTGTGTCCCCTCTCTGTGTATCACCCGCAGTTCTGTGCTCTTTGTCCTGTTTCTTGAGAGTGACGAAATACGAGATCCCGCTGGCCACTGCCTGTCTGCCGTCCCAGGAGGCCGCTTGCCCGCATGTCCCTCCCCGGGCACTTCGGAGACACCAAATGTCCTAGAGCCGCTGAGGTGGGCCCTGGCTGCGGGCTTGGCTCCATCCGGCTGTCAGTCTCGTCCTTCTCCCAGCTCCTGTGGGGGCCAAGTGGGCCAAGAAGCCATTTTTCAGTGACAAAAAGCATTCATCCTGATTTATGGTCTTTCAGCTGCCCTGACCTTCATATTTCCATAAAGGTCATATACCCTTTTAAACTTCAGTATCAAGTTATTGGGAACATAATGTAACAAACGTATTTAAGTGGCAAATCTGTACAACTCTGGTTGTTATTTTACATCATGGCACATAGTGTATTCACCTTTTTAGACCTGGGGACAATAACAATCAATTTTTTTTAAGATTTATTTTATTGTTTTTGACAGAGAGAGACAGAGGCAGAGAGAAGGGGGAGGGCCCAGAGCAGTCTCCATAGTTGTGTGTCATCACTTTTCAACATGGTTTCATTCCACACAGGTGGACGGGGGCCGCACAGGGTGGGAACTGGGCTTTGGGGGCCTCCCACATGGGAGGCACCCCACCCCCTGTGAGAACTGAACTGGGGGGCCCTCCTGCATGGGAAGCTCACCCCACCCTGTTCAGCATATGGGTCTACATGGGCAGGGGCCGGGATTCGATCCTTGGTCCCCGGGGCTGTGAGATGAGTGCTTAACCCCCTGGGCAACCCTGACAAAAATCTAAGTCTCTCATTCTGTAACTTAGATATTTAAGTTCTTGCATAGAAAAGAAAATTTAGTTAGCTTTTTAAAATCCTTTAAATGGATTTCTTTCCTGTTTTATACAATCAAAGGGATAGGATTTCTTTCTGTATTATAGAAATTCCAGAGGGGTTTCGAAAGGCCCGTGTAAATTGGCAGAACACGCGTGTTAGTCTGGAGTCTGGGCACACAGTCACTGTGGGTTTCGTCCTGTGGTTGATGTTGGTGCCCAGTGTGGGCGAGCTGGGCGGCGAGGTCATAGAAGGGCTTTTGCTGCCCTGACCCGTCCTCGCCCCATGCCTGGTTTTACCCGGAGTGCGGTGGCTGAGTTAGTGGAGCTGTGCTTGCCTGGGGCAAACCGGGTTACAGTGCTCAGAGGCTGCATTCAAATCCTCTTGAACTGTTGGCACAGGTTGGCAGACATTCCATTGTTTTCAGACAATAGTGACTCAAACTTGAACTGGCTCCAGGGAGCAAGTGCAGCTTTTGTACAGTAACGAGGATTTAATGCCAGCCGATTGATGGAGCCCGTCTTCCCCGAGTTAGGCGGCCTTGTAATGACTCGAAGCTTACATTCAGGGATCTGGCTGGAGATCAGATACCAGCAGGCTACTCTTTTTTTCCCTTAACACGTTCTTCTTTATTTACCATGACTCTTGTTTTGTCCCGTCAAGTTGTTTTGGGGGTGGGTCTGGGAGCAGGTCTTACTTAGGGTAATTTTGAGGTTACTCCAGTCGTCTGGCCTTGTGTTCCTTCCTTCCTTCTTGTCCTTTGTGTCTCTGCTAGCAGACATTTTGGCCCAGCTTTCAGTCATGCCTCTGATTCGTAAATTTATCTTCTAAGGAGGTAAAGTTAGCTCAGGGCATACACTGAATCATCTCAGGATGTCATATAACTTCTGTCAGATGCCAAGCAAGACTGCTCGTCCCTGCTCACCTTGTAAAAACCATCGAGATTGTCTCCCGGTGCTCAGACCAGGCGCCTTTATTAGCACGGATAATGACTAAGGCTGGCGCGTCTGGGCGTGGAAAGGGCAGCTCTGTTTAAAGGGGATTGTGGTTTTCTGAAGTGATGCTTGTCTTCACCGTTGCAGCAGGAGCTTTTAAAAAGATCAACCTTCTCGTATTTGCATAACTCCTTTCTCTCCAGAACACAAAACACTTTGTGTGCTTTTTATTTTAAATACTTCAGTGATTTTGGAGGCTAAATCAGGGGACGCAGCTGGTTTGTAAGACCAGGGAATCGAAGCACAGAAGTGTGTGGTGACTGGGAAGTGGAAATCAAAACCAAGCTCTCCCCGTCCCTCCGAGAGGGCCATGCGTGTAGTGAGGCTTTTGTAAGCTACCTCATGAGTCGCCCCCAGGAATCTCGGTGCATCTCACTGACCTGAGCTTATGGGGGACACCATTCAGAACAAACTCCCTGGAGCTTTGAATGTGAGAGCTCCTCTTTGGAGGGTGTGTAGCTTTCTGCCGTTCAGATGATCTCGGGATTGCAGTTACAGATGTTACTAAAGGAACTTCCCCTGCTCGTTCTGTTTGCAGCCCCTATTGGGAAGCCAGTCTTACCTTCTCAGACACGAAGTGACCCTAAATCAAACTGTAATACCTAAGTCTTTGGACTAAAAGATTTTGTTTGCTGTGGTGTGAAAACACTTATCTATAGGCCATTTAACTTTCAGAGTATATGTGTACAAATCAATATATTTCTCTCTGGTCATTAATATAAGGGCTGTTTGTTTTTGAGTACAATGCAGTTTCCTAATGTGGCTCACCGTGATAAATGCCTTTCTCCCTCTCCTTAAAGAAATGAGTCCAATTATCTCTTTTAATTGGGGACAGTGTGCACAGGTCTTCCATACATCTAACTTTCTTGGTCTTTCTGTTTCTGATGTTCACAGGGGTTAGTCGTTCTCTGTGAGGGATTTTTTTTTTTTTTCCGTTTCCCCTTCTTTCCCCTTCTTTCCCCTTCTTTCCCCTTCTCTCCCCTTCTCGAGAATCTTACAAATGAAGACAAAAGCTAATTACTTGGAGGGGTAAAACTGGCAGGTTCCCACGACACTTAAAATTAATGAGCTGTTGAGGACAAAATATACCTTCTCTCTGGCTCCATCTCTTGGCCCACCCCTGCCCTCCCCCTTTCTTCCAGTTAACACACGATTTGACTTTTTGGCTGTGTTTGCCGCTGGAGTGTACTGCTGCTGTAGAAGAATAGCAAGATAAGATGGTTACAGAAAGTCGATGCATTTGAAAACCGTGTCACTGTTTAAATTAGAATTTTATTTAGTTTTTAATTTTGCTACTTTTGAAAGCTATCTTTTCTGATTATCTGATCAAAATTATCTGTAGCCATTTGGGTTTGTAATGTTAATGGCATATGCTTTTCTGTCCCTTCTGTTCCCCTTCCTGTCCCCTTGAGTTCCCCTTCCTGTCTGTCATTATCTTTGATTTGCAGGGCTTTGCTTCCCTGGGCCTTTTTTTTTTTTTTTAGAAGTAGGTGCTGTGTTGGTGGCCGACGCAAGTCCTCAAGGCATTAGAACGGAACCAGAGGGGTGCGTTCGTCTCAGGTGCAGATCCTTCTGGCGGTGGATCTGGGTTTTTTTCCCCAGACCTCACTCAGAAAGATGCTGCTGGCTAACCACAGTGCCGCTCTTCACGAATTTACGTGAAGTCCCAGTTTAGCAGCTGGCCTTGCCTGTGGTCCGTTTGGAAGGAGGAGGGTGTAGTGCTGTGTGCTGTGACGGTCCCTGGGTGTCTGCTCTGTGTGTGGCCGTCGCCTCCCTTGGGAGTAGCGTGGTGATCTCTCACCAGCTGGTGCTTACCAGTGCTCGCTTCATGCCCCGCTAAAAGCCCCTTTCTTTCTAGATGAATATTTTCTCACTGGATCTTTCTTTCTTTCTTTCTTTTGTTTTAAGATTTATTTTTGGGGAAGCTAGGATGGCTCAGTGGGTTAAGCGCTCACTTTGCAGCCCCAGGGCCCAAGGATCGAATCCCGGCCCTGGCCTGTGTGGACCCATATGCTGAACTGGGGAGTGCCCCTAGTTCAGTTCTCTCTCTGTCTCTGTATCTCTCTCTTTCTCTCTGTCAAAAAGTAAAAAAATAAATAAATAAAACTTAAAAAAACCAAAAAGATTTATTAAAAAAAAAAAGATTTATTTTTATTGTTTTTGACAGAGAGACAGAGAGGAGGGGGAGGGCCCAGAACAGTCTCCACAGTTGCACATCATTGGTTTTTCCACATAGTTTCATTCCACAGGTGGGCACGGGGCTGCACAGGGCAGGAACTGGGCCGGGGTCTCGCCCCCATGAGAACTGAACTGGGGGGCACTCCCCAGTTCAGCATATGGGTCCACATGGGCCGGGGCCGGGATTTGATCCTCGGTCCCCAGGGCTGCAAAGTGAGCGCTTAACCCACTGAGCCAATATCCAGTGAATATTTTCTCACTGGATCTTCAAAGCCACCCTATGAGATAGAGAGTAAATGGAGAAACTAAGACTTAGGTCACCAGTCAAAGTCAAATAGTTATCAAATGATTTTCTGTATCTGTCTTCATATTTAGGAAGCTCATCTCGGAGCCTGGGCAATGCTGTGGGCTTGTAGGTGTCGACAGAAGTACATGGTCCATCAGAGCCTCTGGAAGCTATGATGTAATTAACACAACCTGCCAGCTTCGGGCTGTTTGGTCTCAAGACCCCTTTCTAATCTTCACAATTATTGAGGGACCCCCCCAAAAGGGTTTTGTTAGTGTGAGTTTTGTTTGTTGATATTTACCATGTTGACTTTACAACTAAGGAAATTCAAAAATACTTATTAAAACGCAAAGAAGATAAGTATATAATAATACTTATTATAACGCAAAGAAAAAACACAATCCCATTACATGTTATAGAAATAGCACTGATATGAAAAGTATTTATATTCCAAAACCAAGAAGTTACAGGTGAGAAGAGTTGCATTGTTTTACATTTTTGCGAATCTCTTTATAATGTCTGGCTTTGTAGAAGACAACTAGATTTTTATGTTAGCATGTGCATTTAGTTCCTTGCAGTATGTAGTTTTGGTTGATGTATATGAAGAAAATTAGTTTCGGACAAGTATGTAGCTGGAACCAGCAGGAACCTTTTATAAAGATGACTTTGTTCTTTGACATCACGCCTCTATTCAACCAACGTAGTTGTATAAAGGTCAGTTGTTACAGGACCCTGAATCTATATCACTGAACATTTCATACTGTTATATGTTAAAATACTTTGGTTTGCCTTCCACTTTGAATGAATCTCTTACCCATCCACGATTTTGTAATGTCTTATGTTGGTCATTTGAAAATAGTGGTTCATGGATATTGTAGCTCTTTCCAGTGATCGGCACCTATCCTGATGTGTGGTATCAAAGAACCCTGTATCTCCTCTGACTTGGTCAGAAAAGCCATTAAGTGTTAAAGGACTGTCAGACTCCTGGTGGCAGATAGAGGTTTTTCAGAATTGTAATTTTTGCTTGAAATTGTGAATTCTATCATTTTTACCAATGATTATGAGTCACTTTCCTTGACAGACTTTTTTTATTCATTTCTGAGAAAATGACCAAATAACTGTATTTGTTCTTCTTTCAAAAAAAAAAAAAAAAGGCATTCCATGGAAAAAAAGGTACTGTCTTGCAACTTTTACAGTCATAAAAGTGCTTTTCTCTGGAAATAATCGTCATACTTGGATTGGCAGCAGAAGTGCTTTATTTGTAGCTCTCATTTTGTCTCACAAAAGGATGTGTGGACATCCTCAAGGGTCAGGACTAAATACTGCTAACAAATTGTGCTGCTTTCTCACATCCTTCAATGAAACTGGCTCTGTCTTTAACTGCATTCATTTGTGTTAAGGCACTAGCAGTTTTGCCCATCTTTTGTTATTGTTTAAAAAAATAAGTTTTATTGAAATTAATTCACCTTCAGAAGATGTAAAGTATTCACCACGATCAACTTCAAACACGTTTGAGCACCTTCTCCCCCAGAAAACCTTGTACCCCTCAGCGGTCCTCCCGTTTTCCCCAAATCCCCACAGTCCCTGGCAGCCACTGGTCTACTTTCTGTCTCCGTATTGCTCTGTTCTGGTCATTTCACCTGAATGGGATCCTACAGTCTGTGGCCTTTTGTCATTAGCTCTGTCAGTTACCATAAGGTTTCCAGGACTGATAAAGGCTGTAGCGTGTGTCCACACTTGAGTCCTTTCTGTGAATGAATGATACCCCCTTTGTTCCCCTAAGTACTGGGTTCATCAAACCTTTGTATTCCCCCCACCCTCAAGTTTTAACTATTAACAATTGTGCTTCAAGCACAATTCAGGTTTTTCCGTGGACGCATACTTAGGAGTGGAGTTGCTGGGTCATGGGGTCTGTTTTCCAGAGGGACCATGTACGTCATTTTGCATTTTCATTGGCAGTGTACGCAGGTGTCAGCGTCTCCGCAGGTGTCAGCGTCTCCGCGTCAGGTCCCCCAAGGGTTGAGTTGCACCTTAAGCTAGTAGAGGTGTGGTGTGTGCTTCTCACGTTGTGTTTCTGTTGCCTGGGCAGGGTGATAGGAGGCCGCTGGGTCCCAGCAGTGGTGCTGATGGGTCTGCTCAGGCCAGCTAGATGCTGGTAGTGAGGCCCTTCTTTATTTACACACTTGCTGCAGAGAGGACCGGACTAGGATAGATCCTGCCGCAATCTGATTACGTAGCACTTGGAGACGGTCCTTTTACATATGCAGGAATAAGGCTTACTAAATGTTAAGTGCCTGCGGAACCCCAGACATTGTGCTAGACACACTCCATATAGGAGCATCTGTTATCCTCCGTCTATAGATGAGAAAATGAAGGGATTAAATAACCTGCCCACTTGTTAGCAGCAGGGCTGGGAATCGAACTGCTCAAATAGTGTTACTGAAAGGGGACAAACACATGGAGTAATTTTTTTTAACTGAACAAAGACGTTAATATAGAACTGGTACTTTTTATAGGCTGTACGTTGATGCACATCTTAGTGGCAGTCACAAAGCAGGAAAAGTATGGAATATATGAGATTGAAAAGAAAAAATTTCTTCTGTGCCTTGTTTTAATAAAGGAGCTGTGTTCGATGCTTTAGACAAGTAGTGAACTGTCAGGAATTGCCTAGTTTCATATTCTTTGGCTTGATTTTTTAATCCCACTGAATTATGACTTCTTACAAATGTCGCTTCTAATTTGACTTGAAAGCAAGCGCAGATACTGCCAACGTGGGCATGATTGATGGCTTCTGACGAGATGCAGTTACTTACACTTAGAATAAATGCCTACCATACGAAGCCCTCCATTTTTTCTGTAACTGAGACTATCCAGTAGAACAGGCTTTTCCAGCCCCCAGCCCAGGATGGCTCTGAATGTGGCCCAACATAAATTCATAAACTTTCTTAAAACACTATGAGATATTTTTGCAATTAAATAAATCTTATTTATTTATTTATTTGTTTATTTTTAAGGAGAGACAGACAGACAGAGAAAATGGGGAGGGCCCAGAGCAGTCTCCATAGTTGTTAATCCATTTTCAACATAGTTTAAGTCCATAGGTGGGCGCGGAGCTGCGCGGGGCAGGAGCCTGGCCGGGAGCCTCCTGAGGGGCCCCTGGCAAGAAGTGAACTGGGGGCACACCCCAGTTCAGCATATGGGTCTGTAGGGGCTGGGCCGGGATTTGTTTCTCAGATCCCAGGGTTGCAAAAGTGATCACTCAACCTGCTGAGCCATCCGGCATTCCCTGCAATTTTATTTTAACCTCATCAGCTGCCATTAGTGTATTTCATATGTGGCTCAAGACAGTTCTTCCAATGTGTCCAGGGAAGTCAGGAGATTGGACACACCTGGTGTAGAACCCCGTACAGCACAGGACCACTCACAGACCATGTTTTGATGTGGTATGGTCTTTATGTCAGGACTGAAAATCTAGTTAGAATGTGTGATACCTGGGGCCAGGAGAAACTTTAGAGATCGGTCCAAATGTAGAAAGTATACCTCTTTGGAGAAGCCGGGATGGCTCGGTGGGTTAAGCGCTCACTTTGCAGCCCTGGGGACCCAGAATCGAATCCCGGCCCCGGCCCCGGCCCGTGTGAACCCATATGCTGAACTGGGGAGTGCCCCCAGTTCAGTTCTCACCAGGGTGAGACCCCGGCCCAGTTCCTACCCTGTGCAGCCCCGCGCCCATGCGTGGAATGAAACTATGTGGAAAAACCGATGATGTGCAACTATGGAGACTGTTCTGGACCCTCCCCCTTCTCTCTGTCTCTGTATCTCTCTCTCTCTGACAGAAATAATACAAATAAGTCTTTTTTTTTAATATATCTTTTTATATTTATAGAGAGTAATTATTTTATCTTCAGTGCATATTTATTTTTATTTTACTTTTGACAGATAGAGAGAGAGACAGAGACAGAGACAGCTAGAGAACCGAACTGTGGGAACTCCCCAGTTCAGCATGTGGGTCCTGCCTGGGCCGGAGCCGGGATTCGATCCTCGGTCCTCGGGGCCTCAAAGCG